>JAODVQ020384108.1:0-11260 GCA_025400075.2 Phenganax stokvisi | reverse complement strand
TTTCATCATATTTTAAGGGATCTTCAAAGTCTTGTTTTGGTTTATAATCATTCATCTCAAGTCTATCTATTTATTTTACTTGAGAACGTTCTTGTTTCACTTCGCTCAATTCATCTTCATAAAATCTTCTAAGAATAACGCGTTTTCCACCTTCAAGTTCATACATGATGGGATCACCCAAGAAAATGTTGCTTATTTCGTAGAGTTCATCCCCTTAACTTCTTACATATCCTTTCTTTAAACTTCTTTCCTCTTGTTTTCTATAATATAAGACTCTCACGCGATCTCCCACTTTATATCTTGCTTTTATATCATTCATAGACAAAATATCATCCCCAAAGAGTGTTAACCAAACCTCATCAGCGTTTTCTTTATCGACCTCGGAGGGTTTCATCTTTATAGTTCTATGATAAGAATTGTTATAATTTTCTACAAGATCATCTAAAACCTCGAACCAAGATCTAGTCTTATTCTTATAAAACCATTTCCACATGTGAGACTTTAAAGTTCTATTAAATCTTTCTATGATGGCCGCTTTTTTTCCTCTTCCTTCATAGTCACGTTTAAGTTTGAACGCTTGTCCGGGATGTTTTTCTTTTATCATACTTGAACGATAATATTCTTCCCGACCAGTTTTTGGAGCTTGTTCTGTGTAAAACCAATCGATGTTTTTTTCTTGTAAAAATTTATAAACGAGTTTGTTGTGAAATTCGTTAGCATCATCAAATTGCATTACCTTAGGATAACGCTCGAATCGATAATGAAATTCTTCTAAGATTATTTTTAATCCTTCCAACACGATCTTTCCTTCTTTTTTCTTAACAGGAATTGCAAACGCAAATCTGGAAAGTACTTCTATTGCGGTAATAATCCACCTAAAATTTTTATTCTTTTTTTCTCCTAAAAGACTTACCATATCTACAAGATTTACTTGTAATTGTTAACCCAAGTTTCCGACATAAGTCTTGGAATACTTAAACTTTTTTATAGCACGTTTATGTTTTGTGAAAGTATCTTGAGATTTTAACCATTCCTTAATATATTTTAAAGAAATACGAGCTTTTGGATTATCTTCTACAAGTTTCCTATGTATTGCGTCAGTTGACCTAAAACCTCGTTTTGGATTGTAATAAAGATCTCGAAGAATAATCTCTTTTTGAAGAGATTCTTGGAGGTCATCGTCCTCCTAAATCATTTCCTAGTTAAGATCGCTTTGATCCAGTTCGGTTTTCATTTTATTTGAGGGAAAAATCAGTTGATGAATAAATGAGCATGAAATTAAGCTTATTTATAAAAAATAATCATAAGGAAGTATTTTTAGATAGGAACTTAAAGCTCGAAGAGAGTGTTCTTGTAAAGTCGGTAAGTGCTTTTTGGAAGTTTAAAAACGTGATGAAGGACTTTAATGATGAAATACTACTCGGTACTAATGAAACAAGTATCGCACCAGGATTTTATAACTTCTCCATGTTGAAAAAAGAACTCTTAAAACATAAACTAGAATTAGAAAAAATAAAGGTTTTGAACAAATGTAAGATAACTAATAAAAATAACATAGACGTAAACCTAAAAAACTTTGGAGAACTCTTAGGATTTGATGAAAATAAAATTATAAAAGTAAATCAAGAAAAAGAATCTGATAAAGAAGTAGATATTCAGTTAGGACTTAGATATATCACGATAGATTGTGACATCGTAGATAAAACAAAGAATTTCTTAAATGGTGAGTTGTCTTCTTCCATCATCGTTCTTCCTATTACCACAAACCAAGTATTGAATGGATCTATAACACGATACAACAACAGAGGGAGTTCTGTAAGAATCATGAATGGCACTTATAACAAAGTTTTAACGTAGGTAGTAATATTAAAAGCAAAGCGCGAGTGCTGGGTCTGTTTTGTTGGAAATGTACCTCAAGTAATTTCTTGTCTTACCTCAAATAAATGAACGCAA
Source organism: Phenganax stokvisi (assembly GCA_025400075.2). Lineage (NCBI taxonomy): Eukaryota > Metazoa > Cnidaria > Anthozoa > Malacalcyonacea > Clavulariidae > Phenganax > Phenganax stokvisi. The sequence continues at coordinate 9,307 of JAODVQ020384108.1, read as the reverse complement.
AGCTGAAAAAAGTGAGCAAGCAAACCACAGGAATGGCACATTATTGTCATTATATTTATGTTAAAAATATGGAAAAGAGCTTGTCGCAAATTAATCGAGAATTGGTCTAGGGAGAAAACAAAACAAGACTTTTTAAAAAAGTATCCAAGAACTAATCTAAGTTTTTTTGTTTTTGAGTATCAGCTAAAAGAAGTCAACAAAGAAAACCCGGTAAGCAAGAAAACTTTAAAAATTAGTCCTATAGTATATAACAACACACATCATGGTTATCGTTATAGTATAGAAACACAAGCTATTAAGAATAATCTCAAACAGCGAAAGGCATTAGGGACCATCATATGAGAAATAAGAGAAATAAGCGAATCCAATTGGACCCCAAAAATTTGGAACCATTATGGAACCATAAACGAACTCACCCTACTAGAAAAAACGAACGTAAGTGAGTTTGAGAATTTTAAGATTTATGTTAACGAAAACGATTATTTTACTTATAAGTTGGACGCATTAGACACGACATTTAAGCAAGATTCGCTAGACATGTTTGGAAACATCACAGATTTAGACTTTAACAGGTCTGTAAGCGCGAAAGATGAAAACATAACTTATTTTATGAGTTTAGAGGCTGCTTATGTTATAAGTTACATAGGAGGAATGATTGAAGAACATATCACAAACAAATCGAATCCAGCTATTATAAGTAGTATTGCAAAGTATTATTTTCATTATCACATGAAACGATTTCTAACACATCCTCAAGAACTTAAACAATACGTAAATGAAAAACAATTAAAACTTATAAAACAAAAATTCCCACAAGACAAATTATAAAACATCAAAAACCAGATAAATATGCTAAAATAATTGTACGGATTGCTACAGCGACTCGAGGACAAATCAAGTTAACTCCTAGATTTGATCCAGGAAAAAAATAAAACATTGAAGACTTAAAATACGATTGGGTTTATATGAGAGTGAACAGGTCTAATGATGATTGGAAAAAAATTATAAAACAAAGATCCAATGGCCTTACAAAAGTAGATCAATAAATCAACAATCCACGGAATCTTATGTTTATTGTGTTTTAGGAGCACAAGCAAATACGAGATGGTCTATCGTGAATCAAGGAGCAAAATCATCAGAAACTCAAGATGTTTTTCATAAACTCGTTCAAGACACGATCGTTCAAGATGATATAACATTAACTATTTCTAATATAAGAACAGCTATAAAACACACAAACGTAACCTTAAACATGGTCATAAGTCCAGGAATAATCCTAATTCCTTCTAACATGATCATCATAAAAGATCCTATTCCAGGTTTTAATAACATTCTTACGATAGCAAGAAGTGATATGAAATTTGGTTTGAATAAAAACATAAATAAGAGCGCAGCAAAAGAAAAAAATAAGTTAAGTATGAGCAACTTTTGGTCGCCACGATATGCAATGAAAGTTCCAGCACGTGTTCCAGAAAAGAGCAAAGATGTGTGTAAGACAAATTATTTAACAAAGTTTTCAAGAACTGATTTAGCACGTTATAATAATTATGTTCAAATACTTCAACAAAACGCGAACCTGGTTCAGAGAACCTGTATTTTTATGAACTCTTTGGAATTGTTATAGGATTATTCTTGTTATAGAATCTTTTTTCCTTAAATAAATGGGGAACAGTTGTATTAAAATACAAAGAGAAGAACATTGGATAGAACATCCAGAAAAACCGGGAGAAATGATAAAAGATATCGTAAATAAAACATGTAATTGTTTTACTAGATTTGGAAGAAATGAAGCACGATTTAAGTTGGAAGGAAATTTTAACTTTGAAACAAAAACGAGATCGGACGTAAGATAAACAAGTAAAGAACACCACGATTAAAGTAAAGAAAAAAGCTTACGGTAAAAAACAAGGTTCTTCGATTCCATTAAAGAGATTATTGATCTCCGGAGAAAACTAAAGTTTTCTCCTTAATAAAATGACAGTGTACTTTCGTTATGAAGAAACTAATTTTAACAAAAACATAAACGAAGATGTGGAACAACTTCAAACAATAATAAATTCCTACAAGAATCAAATTAATATCAATAAAACACGAAGTAAAGCCAACGAGACGAGAAGCAATGCCAACGAGACAAATATCATGGTCAATCAGGTGGATATCTTGACAACAAACTCGAAGGTAAGTAGACAAGAGAATCAAATAATGACAAATCATAAACTAGCTGTAATGAACAAAACAGACATAGCAACGAACAAAACGGATATCACGGCGAACAAAAACTTAGCCACGAATGACGTGACAAAAATAAAAGACATTAAGTTCGAGCTAAAAGACGACATTTCTCAATCAAGTTCGAATTTTATGTTTTCGTTTAAATTTAGTAACCTAACTCAGCTCAGTTGGGAAAAACCTTCTAGTAATCGAACTGGATATCCTCCAACCCTTATTTTACCTCCCAAGCTAAGCGACAACACGAAGGTCGAGCTACTCTATCACGTCTTTGACGATAATACGACGTTAACCAATCTCAGTATGGAGTACGCCATGACCATTTTTAAAAGAGATAACACCGTTGCCTCCTTCGACGTATTAAAGAAAGATTTCTTAAACTTAAAGAAATTTGAAGAAGGTTTCGTGTTAGAGTTAAATAAAAGTTTTTGTCTACAAGATCACATTCCTAATGTGAACGACATCCTTGCGTTTTATATTACTTGTCGTCAAACCAACTTAGTCGCCACTAGAAACGAGACGGAATTATATGTCATGATCGAAAGTTAAAAAAAGCGAAAGCAAACAAAGTAAGCCGAGCCACGAAGTGCAAGCACAAAAAAAAATTTTTTCGTTTAAATAAATGAGTGAAGAGGGTCAAGAACAAGCTCCAGAAAATGTTCAAGAAAAAGTTCAAGAAGATGTTCCTGAAAAAGTTGTTAAAAATAAAAAAAGGAATAAAACTAAGTCAACTCAAAAACAAGAAAAAATTAAGAAGAAGTTAACAGAAATTTCTGAAAAACAAAAGCTAATAGAAAAAAGTTTCTACAAGAACACGAAATGAGCGAAGCAAATGCGGGATTTAGTGTGCAGGACTGTCTTCTCAGTAAGAAGGTTTATATCTTGATGGGTGTACTCGTCATGGTGTTCTTCTCTCTACCAGAGCTTCTTAAGAAAAAAGTGCAAGTGACCAAAGTGAACCACGAACAAAGTGAACCATGAAGTGCAGAGACCAAGGTGAGCCAAGAAAAATGAAAGTTAGATTACATTGAGTGGCGACCTTTGGTCGCCACAAAGTGCAAAAAAAAATTACATTATAAATAAATAAGTTACATGAACCAAGAAGTACTTAGAAAATGAGTTATAGATCACTTAGTAGAATCCATTATTAGTGGAGGATTAGCTGCGGGACTTTCTATAGGAATCAAAAAACTTACGGGGGAAGCATTGCTCTCTGTAAATTCACTTAAAGATCTTCTTAAACTTATTCTTATTACTTTTATCACGACAATCTTGATGGAAAATATAAAAATGAGTGAAAGATACAAGGAAAAACTTGATCCTGAAAAGCAAACGTAGTGAGCCACGAAGTGTGAAAACATAATGAGTGCAAAGCGGGTGAAAAGCACCCTTTCAAGAAATCTTTGTTTTAAATAAATGGCTACGATGATGGCAAGTGGTATTTTTAATGCTTTTGCCTTTGCAGGAGCTGGATTTTCATTTAGCAAACTTCATCATAATGGTTATCAAGATGAAATGAAAAGACATAATCTTGCTATGGAAAAACTCGCAAAAGATAAAGAAGCTTGGTTTGAACAAGAAACCGAGGAAAAAATAAACTTATGTTACACAAAGAAAAACTAAATGAGGCTAATTGAGATCTAAATCAAACGAACAAGAATTTAAGCAAAGTGAATAAAGCTTTAGTGTTGTATAATAGAGTAAAATCACAAGAAACAGAATTACAACATTTTCAAGAAAAGATTCCTCAAATAAGTGATTATGATTATCCTGGAGAAGAAATGGAGGGTTATATTAAGTTGGTGAAAAATGGTATAGTTATTTTAATTAGTTCTAGAATATGAAAAAATGTTAAGTTTTGTGTTGTAAACAAAATGTGAAACTAAGCGACCTTAGCTCACCCCGTAAGGCTTTCAAAATCACGCTTATAAGAATATTAGTTACACATTTTCATCATTTTTTTATGGACAAAGGTAAAAAGACTTATTAAAAAATAACAAGTATTTATAACTCCACTTCCATTCCTTAATTCCATGATATAAAATTCTCCAATTAAGATTATCCTCATCTTGATAGAATCCTAACTTAAAAAAGTAGTTGTCGATGTCCCCTCGTAGAAGCAATTTAAATAAAAACATAACTTAAGAAGGTAAAAACTATAACTTTTTTATTGTCATGATAACGTTTTTTTATGAGATTTTTAATAAATAGATTTTTTTCTTGATTGTTTTTTTAAGAAAATACCATTAAATAAATGAACGCGAAGCGGAATGAAGTGAACAAGCAAAGCACACCTAGAAAATCCGGAGTGAAAAAAGGACAAAAAACCAAGCTAACAAAAGATGCCACGATTCAAGTGGCAAATCAACGTTTAAAAAGAAATAAAGATGATCGTGATAAACCTCTTTTTAAAACAAAGAAACATATTTATGATTACCTTAAAAAACTTACTATTAGTTTTAAGAACACACTCGATATCTTAAAAATGAGTACGAAGAAAATTAAGACTCTACAAAATATAAATGAGATGAAGAATCCTCATTATTCTCATAAAATTTTTCAAGCACACCAACAAGCCAATCAACAAAAGATCGAAGCTTTAAGAAGAGAAAGAAAACGAGAGGTTTTCAACATGCAACACTTTGTTAAAATTAATGATATTAATAGTTTTATTTTTCCTAAAGAAGATGAAGATCAAGTCTTGTTAAAACACGAACAAAAAGACACCATGTTAAGAAAAAGTCTTATTATTTGGGTTATTTATTCCAATGATAACCCTAAATTAAATAGAAAAAATACCCTCAGATACCTAAGTCAATGTAAGAATACCCTTAGTCACTTGTATAAAACCTTAATGGGTAAAAGATTCAAATTTGATCAGAATGTATAATGGAAAAACCCAACTTTAAAAATCCAGAAAAAAGTGCTTTACACAAGGCTAGATTTAATTCGGGTTACCACGAACTTTTGAACAAAAATTATATCGACATTGTTCTAGATAAACAATTTATAACCATTCTTAAAAGTCTTGCTAAATGTCAGAAAGAACGATTTGGATGGAGATTATACGAAATTATTCGACTTGAGATTCATAAAATGAAATGGATTCCCTTATAATCTCATTGATTTGCTTATTTACCTTTATGGATTTTTAGAACAAAAGCCATTGTTAATCCTAAGAATGATGATGATTATTGTTTTAAATGGGCTGTCTTAATAGCACTTTATGGAAATGGAAATGAAAAAATCCTGGAAGAATCACGAAATTTCTTAAGGCACAAGAAAAAAAATCTAAATTGGAAAGGTGCAGAATTTCCCGCAAAAAATAAACACATCAACGTGCTAGAGAAGAATAATCCTGATGTTGGAATTATTATTTATGAAGCTGGTGAAAATTATGGATTTAGAGTGGTTAGGAAGTTGAATAACCCAAAAGTTAACATACGACTACTAAAACTCGAGAATGATCATTTTACGGTAATCAAAAATAAAAGTAGACTATGTTTTAGTGGACTTTCAAATCATGATGGATCCATAGAAATTTGTGATTATTGTTTTAATCCATTTTCTAAGAAGAAATTTATAAACCACGAAAGATTTTGTGGAAAACTTTCGACCAGTCAAACAAAACTACCCCATGAAGAAAAAAGTAATGTTTTGTTTAAGTCCTTCATGAAAATGAATAAACTTCCTTTTTGCAGCGTGTATGACTTTAAATGCCTCATTAAAAAATCAATGAGAAGAAAGGAAATTATACCACGAAATATCAAAAACACAAACTTTCGGCCTATGGTATTTTAGTAACATTTTCAGAAAAAGTAAAAGAAGTACACAATGTAAGAGATTATAAAGTTATAAATATCTTGCTAGAAACGGGAAATCTTGCTTTGAGTTTTTTAAAAGATATAGAAAGTATCGTGAAAGAGATTTATCACTGCATAGAAAAAAAAGATATAAGTTTATCCATGACTCGTCAGGACGATGGAAGATACTCGCTCGAAACAACACATTATTATTGTAGGAAGAGTTTTAATAAAGAAAACGGAAGAAGAGTAAGAGATCATTGTCATTTCACTGGAAAATATAGAGGAGCTGCTCACGGAAGTTGTAATCTTCAAACAAAAAAATTATCAGGATTTTATCCTATATTTGCCCATAACATAAGTAAGTACGATTCACACTTTTTTATCGATAAACTTGGATACGATAAAACGAACGTTGTATCGCCAAAAACACAGAAAACTTTATACGTTTTTCTAAGAAAATAAGCGTAGAAGAAAAATTAAAAATTCTACCCAAAGGAACTTATGATATCATAAAAATAAAAAGAGAAGCTCGATTTTTAGATAGTTTTAGACATCAAGGTAGTGGACTCGATCAACTTACAAAATATTTGCCTCACGAAAAACATATCGTGTTAAAAAACATGTTTCCAAAAAAAGTAACCGTAGGAAACACAAATGTAGCGAGTTGAGAGCTTTTAACGAGAAAAGGAGATTATCCTTACGATTGCATGGACGATATCAAGAAACCACTAGAAACAAGTCTTCCTCAAAAAAAGGAATTTTATTCTATTTTAAAAGGAAAAGGTATTTCAGATTAAGATTACGACTATGCCCGAATGATATTTAAGAAACTTAAATGTAAAATCATGAATGACTATCAAAAACTTTATTTAAAAACAGACCTTGCTCATTTAGCCGATGTTTTAGAAGATTATAGAAATAAATCTTTAAAAAATATGAAGCTTGATCCAGCTTGGTATTATTCGGCTCCAGGATTAAGTTGGGACGCCATGCTGAAAGAAACTCAAATAAACCTAGAGCTTATTACTGATTGTGATCAACATCTTTGCCTAGAAGAAGCAAAACTTGGAGGTATAAGTGTTATAAGTAAAAAATATAGTAAAGCTAATAACAAGAATACGAAAGACTTCAACCCTAACTAAAAGTCGAGATATATTATATACTTAGACATGAATAATATGTATGGAACGGCTATGAGTTATCTTTTACGTTATAAAGATTTCGCATGGATGACAAAAGAAGAAGTTGACGATTGGGAAAAAGCACTACCTGCCAGCAAAGCCAGTTTTCGTCATCGAGAAGGTGAAGGATGTTTATTTAAATGTCGGTCTGAGAGTACCTAAAAAATTACACGAATAGTTTCAAGATCTTCCCTTAGCACCTTCTAAACAAAATGAACTTTTAGGAGAATTCAACGATAAAAGTCACTATTGGATTCACTACTTTGCTTTAAAGAAATACATGGAACTCGGTCTAGAACTCGTCGGTGTTCATGGAGGAATCAAATTTAAAGAAAAACCTTTCTTAGCTCGTTCTATAGAAAAAAAAATACAAGTTTTAGACAACATAGTAAAAACTCTGCAGATAAAGATTTCTTCAAATTACTTAATAATTCTATTTATGGAAAAACAAAAGAAAATGTTCGAGATCGATGTAATGTAAAATTGTGTACAAATCCTGATGAGTTTGAGAAATTAATACAAAAAATAATGTTAAAGATCATAAGGAAATAAATCAAGACTTGGTAATATTACTTCTTCATCAAGAGGAAGTACAATTAAATAAGCCTATTTATATCGGAATAAGTGTTTTAGATATCTTCAAGGCATTATTGTTCGAATTTTATTATATATATCTTAAGAAAAAATATGGACAGAAATGTTGTCTTTTAATGAGTGATACCTATAGTTTAATCGTTGAAATCGAAACAGAAGATTTTTATAAAGATATTGCTCCAGATATCAAAGAATATTTTGATACTAGCAATATGAATTCAGAAGTAGAACAAATTAAACAAAGTGGAATACAAGTTAATGTTAATAAATTAGTCTTGAGAAAAATGAAAGATGAAATGGGTCAAAGCATTAGCTTGGAGTTTGTAGGCTGCAACCTAAATGTTATAGTCTTCTCATAAAAATCGGAAACGAAATGTACCAGGAAAAAAGAGTTTGTAAAGGTATTCAAAAAGCCGTGATAGAACACGAACTTTCTCACCAAAATTTAAAAGATTGTCTTTTTGAAGGATCTATCATTAGAAACAACGTTCACTCGTTTCAAAGTTATTGTCATGATGTTTATTCCAATGAAATTAATAAATAAGCCCTCGATAGTCATGATGATAAACGATTTACCCTTCCAGATAATATTCACACTTTACCTTTTAGTCACTGGAGATTAAAACATCAAGATTTTTCGTCTAAGAATTATCGAGTTCATTGTTTACGATTTCATCATGGTAAAAATGATTGAGATTGTTAATAAAACTATTCTTGATCGCCATGAAGTTAAAAATAAAAGATGAAATTATGGAATAAAATAGTGGTGAACATGAAACCAATTATGCTTTATGTGCTTGTGGGCATAAAAAAATTATAAAGAAGAAAAATAGTGTTACCTGTCCCATTCGTTTAAACATGTACAAAATACCTTGGAAAAGTTATGACTACAAACACAACGAAAGAGCTACTTATCGTAAAACAACTTATCTTAGTAAACTTATTGGTTTTAGAAGAATGTTGAATGATATGGAAAAAGGACAAGAACTATCTCAAGAAATGAACGTATTATAAAATTAATTCAAGATCATAGTATTGATGAAAACACTCCTGATCAAGAAGAAACCCAGCTTGCTCAACAACATATTCTTTCTCAAAAAGCCGTGTTTTTTATACTTTGTTACGTAAGAAACTTCAAGGTTGATAAAGAAAAAACTAAACAAGAAATATTAAAACATCTTAGGTACTTTTTCGGACACAAGGATGATGTTAAAAACAAAAAAGTGGAGCAAGTTAGTGGTGGAACTTCGATGGCCTTATAAGCATTATATAATTTAAGAGCAACCTTTGGTTGCCACGAAGTGTAATATGTCACCTGAAAAGCAAAGTGCAGGGTTACATATTATGTTTTTGAGAACTCGATCTTGACATGATCGTGACCTGATCGTGACATGATCGTGAACTGATTGTGAACTTGATCTTGAAATGATCGTTACCTGATCGTGAACTAATCATGAACTGATCGTGAACTGATCGTGAACTCGATCTTGACCTGAT
>JAODVQ020383999.1:6404-16917 GCA_025400075.2 Phenganax stokvisi | reverse complement strand
CGAGATAGTAGGCTACTAGCTACATGACTGTCCCACTGAAGTACACCATGAAGTATCATGCTATCATGCCATCGATCGTGTATGAACCAGATTTCTTCATTGTGTTGCAATGCTGCAAACTTTACACTGCACACAATGATTTGTCCATTTTACCAGAAAACACTTCCTTATCATTAATTGACCCCTTGTTTTCTTGTATCGATCTTGTTCGGTATAAAGACCTCCGGCGCTCTGCGAGGATTCAGTTTTTTGGCCGTCACTTTTATTCTGCTCTCATCCTGCGCTAAGAAGCTAAATACGAGCTAACAAAGAGTTTTCCGAGTCGCAGGACCTATCGTTGAGAGATGGCGTGTGTAGTCGAGTATTACAATCCCTCTGCTGCTCCGTCTGCAGGAACAAGCGCCGCTGGTATCTTGATTCCCGAGTCGCTGCAAGCCGAGCTGGTCGTGGCCGGTTCCGACACGCTTCTCGTTCCCTCTCCACGTGCCTTCGCTCCACAGCAAGACCTCTGCTCCTCTGAGCACTCCCTCCACAGCAGTTCCGAGTCGGGACTTGAAACTCAGGATGACGGCGCAACGGTCGGGTCTCCGCCGCACCGGACTACTACCACAGCCGCAGCTGGACTTTCCACCAGAGACGAGCCATCTTCTCCGTCTCCGATCGCAGCGCGGCAGCTCGGGCGGCCATCCGCTGCGTTGGCTGAGCGAATTCACGAATCGATGCGACAGCGAGAAGCAGCCCTGCCCCCTCTCCAGCTAGCTTCTCCTCAACTTCACAAGAGGTAAAAGCATCATTTTCTGTATCCAAGCACTTCTCCTAGGTACTTTTGACATGACCGTACAATAGTACTTACAAGCCGTTGTTTGCTCTCCTCTTGAACAATACAGGACTTTAGTAGTGGATTTCCTATGTGGGGCTTGTGAGATGCTGCATCTGACTCGCAATACAAAGTTCCTGGCCATGCTGCTGGTGGACCACTTTATGGATAAACATATTGTCATGGACTACCGTTTGAAGCTAGTTGCTCTAGCCAGCCTGCTGGTGTCTGGTAAGTTAGCAGCATTTGTTCATAATGGTAGCATGCAATATTGTTTCCTGTGTTTTGCAGCTAAGTTTGAAGAGCATGAAGACAATGTTGTGACAATGGACCAGATGCAGATGATTGCTCAGCAGTACGGGGAGAACCCTGATAATTACACCAATCAAGAATTCCTAAAGATGGAACTCTATCTTCTCAAGTTCTTTGCCTGGAGTGTGTCCTATCCCACTGCTATCAGCTTTGCCGAGTATTTTCTGAGTCTGGAGGATATGGATGTTGAAGATGACGAGGCTGCTGGTACTGTTATCCAGAAGGAGAGTGACGAGGCTCAAGTACAGATGGACAGACTTACTTCATGCTTCTTGGAAGCATCACTAAGAGGTGTGTAATGGCTACTGAGTGTGTGCAGTGTTCAGCGATTGTCATGTTTGGAAAAATTGCACATATAGAGCGTGTGGCTTGCTTGTATCAGTTTCCTGGTGCCATGGAGATTGCTTGTTATTTCTGTAATATTCTCGTAGATAATTACAAGCCAATCGCGTTATCTTGTATTCTTATCTAGTAATCTTGTAAACAATCATCTATTGTTGTTAAAATTCCTCTCTCGATCTCTGCAGAGACCTTATTTCTCCAGTATCCAAGCTCACTGGTTGCAGCTGCCTCACTGTGTGCTTCAAGAATCTGTCTTGGACTTCCAACTGCCTGGAACTATAAACTTGCTGCTGTCTCTCACTACGAACTGCAGACACTGTCCATCCCAGTAGACCACATGCTAAAGTGAGATATTATGACCACACATTGTGTATCATGCTCTTTATGTTCTGTTAATGGTTAACCCTACAGGCTATTCTACAATGACTGTGATGTATAAAGTAACAAAGTTTTCTGCACTAGCACCACAAAGCACCTGACCACCACCCTTAACCGTTGATAAAATCACCATTCATTTTATTCTTCATTCTATTTATTGAGCACTCCCACGTTTTTGTGTTTAAAACTGGCCAAATAAACAGTGTAACAACAGTGTATAATATAATTGTACAATAATGTGGCAATAAAAACATAGCCACAAAACAGTTCCATGCAGGAGAGGGGTGAAAAAGAGTGTATGAATACAATAGATTCCAAGCCATTAGACTCTGGTTGTATATGAGGAGTGTCCTGAAATGTAGAGATATTTTTTACACGGTACATATATAGGATTGTATATACAGAGGGCTGGCATGCTACTGATAATATAAAGTCAATGGTGATAGTTGGTCGAAGGATAGATGAGAGAGGACGGAGGAGAAGTGAGGAAGGGTTGAGGAGGGTTGAAATATTGTGGCGGCACAATGAACATAGGCTGCTGATTGGAGTGAGGCATGATGAGTTGAAATGGCTGCTGGGAGTGGAGTGAGTGGGGACCCAGAGGGTGCGTGAAGACGGGGAGAGTTGTAGAGAAGGCGTGCGGGTAGGATGGAAGAGGAGGTGAAAGAGACGGTAGAACAGGTGCACGTGGTGGGGTAGAAGGAAGAGGAGAGAGAACAGGATGCGGAGGAGGAGGAGGAGGAGGAGGAAGTTGAGGTGGAGAGCGGAGACAAGGTGTTCTGGATGGTTCAATAGTCGGGGAAGGAGTAGCAGTAACATTTGATGGTCCAATACTGACTGGAGTGCTTGGTATACCAGTGCTAGTGACTGGAGCATTTACTGCTATACTGACTGAATTACTTGCTATACTAGTAGCACTGACTGGTATACTTAATGGCAGAGCATCAGTTTCATGCTTTACTTCACCACCACCTTCTCCTGCATCCACTTCTCCTCCTCCCTCTCTTCCTGATTCTTCAGTATCTTCTGAAGGGTTTAGGCACGATTCACACTTGAGATATTCATCGACCTTGACCAGTTTATCCCGTCGATGTTTGGAACAGTAAGAAATGGGACAGGAGTCGCAGAAAGCAGATGCTCTCTTGCTACAGACTGTGCAGAAGTGACGAGGGCACTCCCAGCGTTCGGGAGGAATGAGTTTTCTCCCGATACACTGAAGATGGTAGACCTTGCGACATTTACTAAAGTCACAGCAGAGCAGATCGCCGCCATCGCCGCAGATGAAACATTCATTCTCGTGAGTGACTTCGACGGAAGGAGCATCTGGAGGAGGAACACGGGGCTTAGGCTGAGTCGGCGGTTTTGCCTTCTTTTTCACCCTTGGTTTCGTCTTGGGTTTCGGCTCGACCTTTGACCTTACCCCGATGAAACCACTGCAGTTCTGGCTGCCACAGAGGCACTCTTTCTTCTCGTTACCCAGGGAATCCAGCTGGTAGTCAAATGTTAGCTCAGTCCCGGCCTTTATATCTTCCTTGGCAAAGATTCCAACACGGCTCTCGTGACCGACCGTCCATTTCTGTGTCTCACAGTTGGGATCACAGCTATGGTTGATAAACCGTGCATGATTCGATTTCTCCTTTGCATCAATCACCAGACCATTCCTGGAGTCTAGAGTTAACATGTAAAAGTGCGGGGTCTGGTTCTCGTGTGCACGTCGCAGTCTCTCCCGGCACATATCCATATCCAGAACCTCTCCGACGTACTCTACGACAAAGTCCCCTTTCTTGATGTCGGTGGTGGCTCGCAGACCCCATCCCCTGGTGCCCGTGTAAAACGGAACCGTGCTGGGATACTGGAACCTCCGCATCTTCTGGTTGTGACAGAAGGGGCCCACGGGACAGGTTTTCGGGTCGCACTCAACGTGGATGGCGCGATTGACGCAGATGGAGTCATCATCGCAGGGGCTCTCTGGCGTGCACTGACAGGGTAGAGAGTGGAGATCATCGTCTGATATCGTAGGCCGGGGAACCAGGTACCTGTTTATCTACACCAGACAAACAAGAACATCATAAACACAAAGAAATGAGAATGAAAACACAGTGTACGTAAGAGATTGGGTCCATGGAGCTCACTTTTATCTTAGTGTATGCCTTGCTTTCTTGTTTAGGAAGAGGTTTGCTCTTCTCCTGCTCCTTCTTGTGTTCTAAATACAGCTCCACTGCCTCTGCACAGGCTAGAGGGTGGAGAGAGAGAGGATAGGATTACTAACTAGAGGTTAAAATGCAGTGCAACCATAAAATGAATTATCACAACAGATTTACAGTCTCAAATGATGTAAGCGGGCCTATTTGTTAAGGAAACAGGCTGGTGCCCGTCGTGTTCAGGGCACTAGAATTAATAACAGCAGGGGCGGGTGAAACACGGAATCAACTCACCCCTCTTGTAGACCTTGTCTGTGTGGGCACACTTCTTGCCGTTGCCACGGTACATCTTGTTCACCTCTTTGACTGGGTCGTCCACAGAATCCAATGATATGGATATGGTCCTCCCGTGATGTATCCAGCAGTAGTCATTCGTACCACAGAACCTTTTGTATATATTACATACACACGTTTGAATGAGGGTAAGTAGTATGTGTTAAGTAGTTATTGGATAGTTTAAAACTCTCCAATAGTAGCTAATTGCTCATTAATACATATGCACTTTAATCAGCATACTACTACAGATTGTAAAATGACTATGAAATGGCATTCTTTACTGTATCCCATTGTACTTGATCGGTGTGTTAGTAATATTTCGAAATATGAATGCATAGCCCTGATGTCGTAATTACACCTCCAATAAAGTGTACTGAGAGGTGTAGTTAAGAGCCATATAAAAATGAGCTCAGAATGTTGTCTACGAGAGGTAAAACTAGATGAGACAGTTTGTCTAACAAAACACATGCACATCCAGACAGTTCGGAGGGTGTGTGTGCAGGGAGTACATAGTAAACAACATGAAGCAGCTGCATGGATATGAGTGAGTGGGGGTTAGTATACTAACCTGACAACAAACATGCCTTCTCCGGGTCTCTTCTTTGCAATGTTGTCTGGGACATCGTCCATAGGAATGACCTGACCTGGCCACCACCTGTGTTAGAACACACAGATACAGGAGAATTGTATTAGAGCACTATACTCGTGTACTAGAGTTCAGTTAAAGAATCTGGCAACATGTCAATAATGGTATTAGGACTGTAGTAACACCTCTCTCTATAACTATACTATTATTTAGCTTGTTAAATACTGTAGTATGTTCACTCTCTTGTCTAGTGATTTCTTACCTCCAAACACCAAACTTGCAGAGTACCACTGATTCGTAGGTAGGTAGATCATGGTCTCTACACTCTGGGCAGATCCATTTCTCAGTTGAGGATGATGATTCCACCATCTCTCCTCCTCCTCCTCTTCGTCTCCTCTCTCCTTCCTCCACTGGCATTAGGTGTTCCTCCATGCACTTCCGATGATAGGCCGAAGAGCAGAAGTCGCAGCAGTAGAGAGAGCCCAGCTCCCCACAATCCAGACATGTATCAATGTTGATGTGTTTGTAAAGGTTAAGCTCTGACTCTATCTTGACGTGTAGATAACATACCATCTCAGACTCTGACACCATGTTGCAGCCGGCAATGAGGCAGTTCGGAGTGTGCAGAGCTAGAGGACATTTGATACACTGAACCAGTGTATTTCCACGAGGAGCATAGTCTGCTCCGAAGTTGTTACAGACACATTTGGCACAGACGTGCAGCGGGCAGGTGAATTTTTCGCGGCGGTCGTCAAACGTGAAGAGACGGTCATTTCCGATACATGAGCGATGATAGAATTTTCCACACTGTGGTTTAGAGCAGGGTTCTAGAGGTCCTGATGACGTTCCTGAACAGATGAAACACTTCCTGGTGTCTGATTGACATTCGTCACACACAAACTGAAATCCAGGAGGTTGGACCAGTCCCAGACAATCAACGTGGAAGACCTGCAGACAGTGTCCAGTACAAGCTAGTAGATTAGTGTCCTGAGCATCACAAATGGCACACTCTCCGTCACGGAAAATTTTCACATCTGAATCCTCGCACGTTCTTTCTTGAATTCTATCCAACTTTGTTCTCCCTCTCCCCCGACCTCTTCCTCTACCCCTTCCTCTTCTTCCCACTCCTTCTCCTTTCATTTTTTCCTCGAAATCTCTCTCACTGCTCTCTGTCTCTGTGCCATTCCCAGTTTCCTCCTCCATGGCGGCCTCGTTCCCAGAACTAGGAGGGGTGAGTATGGCAGAGGCAATGCTCACACCAGACACCTCGCTCCCGGACTCTGACCCCGGGTCCAGAGCTAGCCTCTTCACTGGCGGAGGACCCAGGAACCCCTCTCCCTCGATCACACCTCCTCTCACTCCACGGGGCAGCGACACTCTGCTGCAAAAGCTTTGTCTAGATGAGTTCTTTCTCGGTCTGCCCCGCCCTCTTTTTACTGTTGGTTGCACTTCCTCTGTTGATATTCCATTAGGTAGAGGTGCCCCTGTCATTATTCCATTTGGTTTGACCAGGTTTATGACTCGATCCACTGCAGTTACGTAGGAGTCCATGGCGGTGGGACTCTGTCCGATCAGAAGGTTTGGCGATGAGCCAGAGGGAGTTCCCAGGGCTGTCACAGAGAGAGAGACCACAAGATCTTTATCAGTAGTGGGAGTAGTGGCCCGAGGTCTTGAGCCACTCAGACTCTGGACATGTCTCCTGGTAGAGTAGGCAGAGGAGGAGGTAGAAGGGAGTCTGTTGTTCTTGCAATCCGTTGGGGACAGCATGCTGCTTGAGCTGTTAGTTCTCCTTCTCCCCCTTCCTCTTCCTCTTCCTCTTCTTCTCGGCACTGACTCCACAACTGGTTCTTCTTCTAGCTTTAAATTTTTGACATCATCCACTGCCGAGGTGGTCAACCCTTTCTTTTCTTGTTTAGGTCCAAGATCAGAGGTTGGGCTAGTTGGCGGCGGTTCAAAGCTAAAAATAAACTTTAGTTTTCTTTCTTTGTGATTCATGCGAAGGGCCTCACCCGCTTCTTTAAGCGCCACATCATATTCTGATAATAGTTTTTTCCCGATGTTCACGGAAGGGAGTTTGTGACTGGAGGTGTCAGAGAGTGGTTCATACTGCATATTAGAGACCCAGCCTCGAACAGCTGAGATTCCGAAAAACTGGACGTGGACCTGTTGGACGCCGCGGGTGGTGGTGCGAGTGAGGATGGCCTGGTTGGGTTCGTAGGTGACCATGGCCGGCCACCAGAGAGAGTAGCGTTTCTTGTTCTCTCGGCACCACAGTAGGTCTCCGATCCTGTGTCGCAGTAGAGGAGGAGTAGTAGTACTAGTAGGAGGAGGGGGAGAGTGGGTCGAAACCACACCAGCCTTGTGTTTTGAATGACTCATTGCAGGATTGGAACAGTGTAACCTGTGATGATAAATGATATTAGCAATTTCTAAATTCATGAAAAACACAGATGTTGGCCAAGAACGGTAAACGATTAACTACCAGCTGCCATAAGCGCTCAATATAAAATCGCTATGAAAACGGCCAGAGTATTCAGAGTACAACCGTTGTAATATTATTCTCAAACAAAAGCTACTCACCAATCGACACTGTACAGCTGTAAACAGGACGAGTCTCGCAGCTTTGTCGACAATAGCGAGAACGGCCGTAGGCGAAACTCCGAACACCAGCGGCAACCAGCGATCGCTCTTGAGCCGAATTTGAAGTCGCCTAATGGGCGACTGTGTATAAGCGCCTGCGCGCGTTTGCAAGAATTATACAAAAGCACGTGATAATCACGCGATCATGTGGGTGAGCGGTTTTGTTGTAATAATAAAAAGCAATAAAATGATCAGTCATCGTCGTCATCAAAAATCATAGGAATAGCCTTATCACGACCAGACCTATGAGAAGCAAGCACATTTCAGAAAGTATAAAACCTTTATTTCTCAGAACCAACCTCTTAGCGACAGGTTGACGAACAAACGGAGAGTGATCCCCTACTAGTGAATCATCACTCTCTCCTCCTTCTTCTCTCTTCTTCCTGGCTTGTTGAGGAGTTAGGCTTTGTGGTGTAGATATTCCTTTGACTCTGGAAATTCTTTGTTTGGCTGACATCTTTGCGGATCTGAGAACATTGTACATGAACAACATTACATGATGCAAACCACGAAACAAGACTTATCTTGTGTGCACACACATGCACAAGCACATACCTGCAGCTCATGACCCTGGATGGTTGAGTCGAATCTTGTCTTCTGGACCTGGAAGAGAGAGAGAGAGGGGGGGGGGGGAGAAAGAGATATCGAGGAAGATAGAAAAGGAGTAAGAGAGACAGAGAGCAAGGAGTTAGCGCAGCCACAGGCTCAAATGATACCAACCTATTATTAGCAGGGTCACTGTCTTCATCGCTGCTATCGATAAATCTTCGTTTTTTCCGTGACTTCCTCCCAATGGTGGTCTTGGCTAAGTGTATATACACAATATTACACAGTTTCACTATACTCTTACTTTTCTTGGTGGACTTCTTGGTTTTCACAGTAGATTTCTTCATTTCAGTGGTCGGAGGAGGTGTGGAGGGAGGAGGTGTGGAGGGAGAAGGTGTGGATGGAGGAGGTGCAGAGGGAGGAGGCTCAACTAGAGTAGTGTCTGCTGTGGACTCTTCATTGGCTTCACCTTCCTCTTTGTTAACCTGGTCAATTAACTCAATCTCCTTTTCTCTCTCCTCTTCTTCTCCTTCTCCGAAATCTCCACCTTCATTCTCAGTCACAACCTCCTGTCTCTCTTCTTTCTCGTTTCCTGCCATCTCATTCCTCTCTGCCTTAGCCTTGCTCAGGACTTGAACCACTTTCTTGACATACTGCAGACTCTTCCTGTCGTTCACATTTCTCTGTATTTGATCCATCAACACCAGCAGCTCGGCCTGAAGAAGATAGATAGATAATGTGTGCATGTGTGTAAGTTAGACAGCATGCACTCTAACATGCACATGCTTTCTATGCTTTCTAGCCTACTCGAAGAGCATGCATACTCAGGAGCTTGAAATCATTGTGTATATACCACAGTGTTTGGTCCAGGATAGTGGTACTACTATAATAATAGCAGGAAATATGACCTTTGCAAGCTAAGAATTTTAACCACCACAAGGCTAAAGAATCAGTTGAGTGGTGACCGAAAATCTTGGGTGGTGGCTGACAGCTGTGGACCAGAACTGTGGTACACTGTACTATACAGTACAATATGTACTACAATAAGTATAGTACCTGGTTAGGAGAGGTGAACTGCATGCGAGTGAGAGAATAGCTGTAGACACGAGTTAACACACTGTTCTCTGGTTCTGACAGAATGCCATTAGCCACACCAATAGCCAGAGAATCGTGTACTGAGTCCTCCTGCAAAGGAAACAATATTACATGACACACAGATGAGACTAAAACACAATAGCAGTGTCACTAGATACACACACTATGTGAGTACTGACCCACAACTGATCGAAAGACTCAGCTTACATTGGGTTCTTGAGGGGCACAGAGTTGGATGAGGTAGTCAGCCAATTTGTTGAGTTCGACACCTCTGAGGGTGGAGTCCACAGGAACCTCAGAGAGAGTCTCCAGCACTGGTTGGAATACTTCTCCCAGTCTCTCTCTACATGTCCTAGTATTACCAGGAGGAGGAGAAGGAATGGTGCAAGTTGCGAAACTAAAGATTATGTAGCACAAATCACATTGCTTTGCTTCGTGAACTGGGGTATGGCATGCTTTATATGACACATTTTGGCAAAAAAGTTATGAGGCATTTTGAAGATTAGATTTAGTTACACGATGTAGTATATCTGACCTGTTTGAGGCAGCAAACACAGGGAAGAAGAGACTGAGAATAGAGTGAAGTCTGGTCTCCTCCTGAGAGGCTGGATCAGCCCAAAACAACAATAGTCTGATCAATAGCTTCTGACTTATGAGACGTCCACTGAGCATCAGTTTGGCCAGTCCTTCTCCTGCTATTTCTCTCAATAGCTGACTCTATTACCAGACAAGCCACTATATGAAATTCTCATAGTATGTTATGTATGTAATTCACTTCTCCATCCATGAACCCTGCCATGAGGCTCAGTATCCGCTGTGTGACTTTCTTTGTGCTATTGTCTTCAATCTCCTCATACTCTTCATCCTCCTCCTCCTCGACCTCTCTACATGTTTCATCTGCCATACCCTCCATAAGAGTGACCTGAGAATGATCGTACCAATCACTGATATGGATTTCTCTCACTGAAACTCTCTGTACCTCTCCATCTCCAGTGATGTCATCCTGGTCTGAAGAAGGCCTGTCTGGACTGGTGTTTGTAGGGCTGGGTCCCGAGGAGGTGTCCGGAGAGAAAGATTCAAATCCAAACACCAGGAGGAGATCAAAGACAACTTTGACTGCTGTAGCTTGTATCGACTCGTGGTCAACCTGACTCACCTAGTATGTAGACAGAAACAGAACACACCCTATCTCTCTCTCCTCCTCCTTCTCTTCCTCCCTCCTTTACTCTTTCTACTACCATCGTTTGGCCTTCTCCTCCCCCCCAGAGAGTGCATGAAACTGACCTGTAGGAAGAGAAGGAGGTGGCTTCTGGCTAGAGA
>JAODVQ020383785.1:0-11265 GCA_025400075.2 Phenganax stokvisi | reverse complement strand
CCATCCGTATCCGCAATGTCATCCGCCATCCGTATCCGCATTTTATCCTAACCCAATTTTGATGAAGACTTTAGCACAAAGCGATTTCCATCTTAATTTCCCTTTGGGGAGCTCAGTTGCACGACATTAGGCTCCGAAGGGCGCGCGGAAGTTGCTTGCTGCGTGCGATAATTCAATAAATTCGTATGACAATAAAAGTTACCCTGTGGAATCGTAGGCCCCTAACACAAGTAGCACTATTTAATTTTGATTCTATAACGTCAAAAGTGGACAGTTTGATTAGTTTAGATAGCAGTTAGTCCATTGGGAAGGTTACAAATGGCAATGAGTGTATACTAAGGTACAATCCACTAACCGGCTACAGTTTTATAGAGCATCCAACGGTAGTAATTAATTCTTGGAAGAGATTGGCGAACATGCACAAGATTGTGCGCGACTCCAAGATCTTTGTATGTCCATATAATGCTTCACGTCATGTTTTTGTACGATTAGGCCAGAGTAGATTTGGCTGAGTATAAATATTAAAGTGTTTGTATCCCCAAAATGACTTTAGGGTGATTCTGATGGAGCATAAAAGTTTGTTAATAAGTTCTAGATTAGAAATTAATCCAGACACGTAGGTTCCGAGAAGTAGGTGCTCAAAAAGGCTGTTTTTAAACAATGTCCGTGCAAACGATGGCCTGGATGCCAGGAACGCACCATTTGTCCAGCAATGCAATAAATAAATTCTTCCAATGGTTGAAGAGAAAAAACAGCTATTCTCGGCAAATAAAGTTCGTATCTAGTTCCAATACTTTGTCAAGTGTTTCTCCCTAAAATACAATCTAGTACAATGTTCTGAAGACAAGTTTTTTGGATCTACGCCTTCGGCTTTACTTTGCGTTTCATTAAATAGGATCAAATTTTCCTGTAAAGCCCTTGTACCTCCGAAACTATACGTCTAGATTAAACTCCAATCGAAAACTTGTTGACAAACTTTTTGAAAGCTTAAAAGCTTTATCAGAATCACACAAAAATTATTTTGGGCTTATGAGCACTTCAAACAATGGGGTGATAGCGATAAGGAAATTACTTTTTGAGAGTTTTGGTATCATACCTTATTTACCCCTGGGTGTCGCACGCAGATTATTTTCAACTTCACTAATTATGTGTTTATCTTGTGTTAAGTTAACACATTTTTGCTTTTAAGTAGACGAGCAAAGTAAATGTATGAAGTTGGTTTTGGAATCCACTACTTATCCCTGTATCAAAATACATGTGCGTAAAATTTTTCTAACAGCTCAGAAGCTTAGCTGCACCCAACGTCCACGTACCGGAAACGAACAATGAGAGTATTTGCTTAACCTTTTTCAACAAGCTATTAGCTATGCAACTACCCAGTTAAGTCATTGAACCAGTGCTCTCATTTTCATTTAACCAATAGCTGGTCTAAATGTACCGTCGTTTCCCCCTGTCAAACATTTGAAATAAAACTGTTAATAATTTTTTCTTGCTATTTAGGTTGAGAAAAATGTGGTAGAACGAAAACTTGATTTGACAGATTTTTGAAGAAGAAATATCAAAACTATAAGCACTATGGTATTGTGTGCTTACGTAAAAGTTATTTGCTGCATGTATGGGGGTTATATATTTGTTTTTTGTATTATGCAATTAATAGTTTACAGACTTTTTTGTGTTTTGGGTAAATCAAACAAGAAAGGTTTTGAAAAAGGGTACAATGTAGTGAAAAGAGCAAAAATAAACTATGGTTCTTGATTATTTCCTCGTCCAAATGAACAACATAATTTTAATACAACAAGTCAGTAGCTTTTAACAAGCACATTCATTTTACCAGAAATAGGCCGGCACACCTGGTAGCTTTTGAGACCAATGCTCTAGATCAGTTAAAAGTCATAAACCTCAAACACAATAGGGCGAATCACAATAACTCACTTCATTTCCAGCAACAGGTGTAGATTCCAGTCTGTGACGAATTGCGTAAGTAAATCTTGTTAATGTTGACGGTGCAGTATCGCTGGGACGTGTTCTGGTCCTATTTTGCTATTTCGGTGGTAGAAAAGATATTAGTTGAGTTTGAAAAGAAATAGAAATGTCGCGTAGCCTCGGCCACACTTGGTCTAGCTTTTTTCTACTAGAGGCAATTTGCACTGAAAAATGTCACATTGTTAAAGTAAGTAGGTTTGCTAGCATAGAAAAAAAATCCGAAACGTCTGAAACATAAACAGCTGAGGGCGATTGTAGACAATAGCGGTAGAATTTGAAAACTTTTTTGCCTTTGAAGGTGTTGATAAATGGTTCCATTATTCGTTTCTGAGCTCTCGCTTGGTCAGTGACAACTGCAAAATCACGCATAGTCTACCTTGTCCATAGTTTGGCGAGGTTGTCATAACTACAAAGCAGGATTTTTATATCGAAATATGTATTACCCTAGCATTCTCTGCTGAGGTCGTTAGAGAAAAGCGCAGCAATTATAATCTTCATATGACCCCAAACACGCCTTTGTTTAATGTGCACTGAACATTTTGTATGTCAAAGTATGTCAGCTACAAATGATGGATAGATTGAAAAAACAAACAAACAGCAGATGCAACGAGCTGGAATGCGTCTTCGCATCAAAGTAATTACTTTATGAGTACAAGCTACATGGGATCAACGTATGAGGTTCGACAAATAACGACTTTCGTCAGTGGCCAACAGGGCTAGATTTACTAGGCTAGCCTGGGCAGGGACTCCAGGGACTGCGCAACGACCTCCACAAACACTGAAACGCATGAACAAAAAATGTAGCTTACTTTTCAGGTTATCTAAAGAGCTTTACGTGCAGTTACGTCGCAAAGCTGGAAAGCGAGCTTTTAGCTCTATAGGTGTTGTTCTATCGATTGAGCTTCCAGATGTGGCGAGAATTTATTACGGAGTTTAAGCTTCTCAGCTAAGAGCCACGGGCAAACGGCAGAGCTTTTTCTTGGCAAAATTTTTTCGCCTTTCTTCTTTCTAGATTCTCTATTTGATGTCAAACAGTTTTATGTTAACATCCTGCGCTAACGCAGCTAGTTGTTTCTGCCGCTCTTTGCAATAGCATATTTTTTTTCCGCCTGGCGTCTGACGATTGCATGCCGTTGAATGCGACGCCTAAGCTCTCTATTATCGACCTATCTCCCAACTTTTCATGTCGCTTTTATCTAAATCCTGTCCTGAGTTTTTATGTTGAAAGCTTGCCATACATTTTAAATTCAGATTCATGCTTTTATCATGACGTTCAAGGAATAAACAAACTTCCCATGACTCTAAGACCGAGGAAGGATAGGCGTTCACAACTTACGGCTACCCAAGACCTCCAAATGTCCTAATCCGCTCTTGGGTCAGAATATAAAAAGTGAAATAGGTAAACGTTAGATCATGGATCGGTTTTTAGTGATTACTTAGAATACTATTAAGAACCTAGAATTCGAAAAGCTACAAATGTACATCTTTTGGAGGTAGCATTCAGACGTATTTAGATGAGTTTCATATTGAGGAACTTATAATCAGAAAGTGAGCGTAGATAAGCTCAAAATGAAACTCTTCTTTCTTTCGAAGAACCAGACTTGTGCATAGAATTTAGGTACTCATTTGGCAGCAGCTATATATAAGAGTGTCCTTTTAGATGAGCTTATGCTCTGTTTAGCTAAACAGGCTTTGAAAAACTAACTGGAGGACAAGACTATGGCCAAATAATAAGTTAAATACTTGCTTTTGTACTTTGTTCAAGTCATCTAATTGCCACTGTAGGCCTTTTCCTGCTTTTCCCTTGTTCTTTTCCGTTGCTTTACGCCGAGTTAAATGTCGGTAACACATATTTCGATTTCAAAGAGAAAAATCTCCATCAAAGGACATAATAATATTTCCAGGAGGTATTTACGTTGAAGTGGAAGAATATATATTTACTACTCTGCTGGGTTTAAAAAAGTTTTAGGCAGTATAGCGCATCCTCTAACTAGTAGCACACAAATACTTCCTTAACAATTTGCAGTGAAAATCAAAGAAAGCTTTTCCTAAGACAGAAACTCAGGTAACCACACTTCATTAAGAACAAACACCTATTTTTTGGGGACCAAATGTACAGTGCTTTTGTACATTAGCAACATCTGATACAGTAATAATCACAAACAGTAAATAAGCATCGCTAATTTAAAATAACTCAGATGCGTAAAAAAGCTAGTTTGCGAAAGGTTTCCAAACTGACAAGTATAGTTTCAGCTATAATGACGTAAATACCTGTGAAAATTTGCCATGCGCAGTTTCGGTGAAATCTATTCGTTAAGAAATAACAATTTTACTAACAAATGTCATAATAAGAACACTCTGCAGTATTCATGAAGAATCGAATACGTCTTCTGTCAAAAATGATTGTCCCAGTTCATGTTCGCTTATTGTTATGAAACCCTAAGTTTAGTTGATGGCTCAATTCCTGAGCTATGTTATAACAGCTTAATTGGCGAGAAACTTGTTCTGTTGTTTAGGTCTCCGTGTTGGCTTGTAGTTGTTATAATTAATCTTCATCGTGTTCTATGTAAAAGCCTGATGAGGATAGTTACATTACTGAATATGTTGCGAAAATTATGCGGAAGTACGTGTCATCAGAGGTGATATGAACTTTGAACTATTAATGAGAAATATTTGGGCACAGAAAACAAAAAAACAGACTAATTTATTTTTCCACAAGTCATGAGGACAGATTTTAAAAATCCTAAAAAATGAAATTGAATGCCTTTAAATTGTGAACTTGGTTTTGAATAGAATAACGGTTAAATGTGTAGTTCAAAGTTTTTAGTTTGAAAAGTCTTTTAAAGAATAGTAAAAAAGTGGCTGCGACCACGAGCAAAGCCAGCTTTAAGTTTGGCCGAGTCCCTCCAGTTTTGCTTTCATTTCAAAAAATTCGTGTACTCAGTTACTGACCAAACAAAGCAGCTGTGGCTCTTTCATTGCAACCGTGATGCATTCCAGTACTGTACTGTAAAGTAAATTGAAGCACAGATCTGATACATTAAAGTTAAGGAAGCAGCTTTTCACAAAAATGCAGAATAAGGTTACGTTTACACGAAACCGGCTTTCTCCTGTCACTACCCCGATATCAACAATTTTTCGGCGGTGTTCGCTTTCCAAACTTTTTGTTCAATAGTTTTTAATTAATTTCTGCTCTATTCTAGACGTTTCTGCTCAAAACTTGTCTTTGAATGGACGAAATTGATGGTGTACCTGAGAGGAATCGTTTTCGTGTAAATTTAGCACACAACACGCAGATTGCTCACGAACGGTCACTAATCCAAGTATTTATGAGAAGTTACTACTATCCAAATTTTCTGCCACAAACAATTTATTTTTTGCGTTTTATTTATCCATACAATTACTATGAAGCAGGTATTTTCTCATTTCAATGAAGCAAAGCCATTATTAAAATACAGAGCATTTCATACTAATTATATCTTTCTACCACAGTTGCATGCGTTATACCTATAAATATGCACATGCCTCATTCTGGAGCGCAATAACGCTTTTTATGCTCATTTGT
Source organism: Phenganax stokvisi (assembly GCA_025400075.2). Lineage (NCBI taxonomy): Eukaryota > Metazoa > Cnidaria > Anthozoa > Malacalcyonacea > Clavulariidae > Phenganax > Phenganax stokvisi. Next base: position 5,717 of record JAODVQ020383785.1, on the reverse strand, counting down.
CTGCTCATAACTTACTATCACTGCTTTTTATATTTGCCCACATTCATGAAGATTTCATCAAGAGAGCGCATTGACCCTAAAGTACGAAAGTTTTTCTGTTCTTTATAAGTAAACGCATAACTTGAAGGAAATTAGCGATTAAATGTCCCGCTAGGGGAAGGAGGTTTAGTGAAAGTCCCTCGGGCTGCGCCCTTTTACTAAACCTCCCGAGGCTTAAGGGAAAATTTAATCACTAATTTCCCTCAAGTTATGCGTTTAGTTTCTAGTAACATGATTGCCGAGGGAGTAATATGAACATCAATGAGTGAAACAATAAAGCGATTGAAAGTTGTGTGTATAAATGACTCCGTTGTTTTAGTCTTATTACTATTGACTTGCTTTTGAAAAGTAGTTCCAAACTTCCGTCATGAATATATAGATGAGGGATGTCTAGAACTAAATATCCCTCATTTAGTATTTATGAAATAACGTTAGTAACCGTCCCTGTAAAAACAAAGGAAACCAAGGTAATCATGTTATTATTGTACTAAAGATTCCGTATCAACTAAAACAGTCTCAGACTTTTTCTATTCAAGTAGTATTCATTTCGGCAATGACTCAAGGAAAATAAAGAGTTTTTTTCTTCAGGTTGTGTAAAACGCTGAACGTTTTTCAGCAGTTCAAAGGCATTCTATTTCAGAGCATATTCTAAACCTAATGAAACGATCATGCTTCTTTTTTAAAAACAATAAAGGCCAGTTTAAATGGATGCAACATAGCGAAATAAATTTTTTGCTTTACCATTGTTTAAAGAAGTTTGCTTCATTCACACTATTTTCTCTAACATTCGAACAATATTTTTAGATCTTCAATGTTGGGTATGTTTCATCCGTCTAAATAAATGCAATCGTCAACTTATGTAACAAAACTGTTATAAGGAATGTAGTATATATCTTGAAATCTTTAGACTATGAAAATCACGTGCTTTTTATAATCAAGTAGATTTTCATTGTGAAACTCAGCACGTTCGTGTTGGAATTTTTGGTGTCAATAGCATTCAACCCCTGCATCTCGGTAATGTTGACAATAGTTTGGACCACTGTATAAACAACCCAAAATACTTAATTCTGCACCGGTGCATGAAGAATGAAGCAATGAAATTGGACCAATTCCTTCCCCATAGTGAGCTCTTGTCTTCACTGCAAATGCGTGTGAAAAATTTAGTTGACGGCAGACAATATCAGCAACATTAATAGTCCAATTACAACAATCACACACTGTGCCCCATCCCATGTCTTTGCGAAAAACTTCAACTCGACCTGCACGACCGTTTTTACTTGAATTTCCCAATCTGACTGGAACGTTAGGTATAACTGAAAACAATAAACAAAGACATTAATTTGAAAGTGATAGAGTTGAAGTCCTCCTATAGAATGAGTTATATAAGAAGTCAAAACAAATAGTAGATATATAATACGTTCTAGTCACGAATCAAGTCTTCAATTTTTCTCTGTGCTTGCCCTTTTAAATGCACCATATAAGAAATTTGTTTTGAAGGAAACAACTGCAATCACAACAAAGTTAAGAATTCAGCAAGCAAGAAAAAACCGTGTTTCACTCTTATTTAGTTTAAATGCGGTTGATTATTACTAGTGGGCTTTTACAAAGAAGAATAAAACAGTTCGTTGCGGAAAATGAAGTCAGGAAGGCCAGAATTGCCAACTGTTTAATAGCCGACGTATAAACATTACTCAAAGGCAGCTTTTAAAACTATCGCTAGCTTACTTTAGTATGGTATTCTGCCCACATAAATCAACGTAAACAGTTCCCGATTTTATTGCCGTTAAATAAGCATTTTTATATGTAAACATTTCTTTTCAGGTAAAAGTTTCAACAAGAACTGCCGGAAACAGAGTTTTGCAAAGTTGTTTATAAACTTATGCCTAAAGCTTTGCGAGTTTCTACCAGTATTATTTGAAATGCTGCGCCTCACTAAAGCATCAAAACTATCTGCAGTAAAATACCTTTGCCGTTTGCGTCCTTGAAACTTTGTAGGCTAGCAGTTGAGATGAATATAAAAGTAAAAAATTAGAAATTTCCAACTTTACCATTTGCTCTAGCATTGTTTTTTCAATCATTTTTGATACAGTTTTATAAAGTTTTCCTTGATAATTCTGTCCTTCGCCTGTCAGTTTCTATTGCACTTGCATAGATAATTCCCTTTTTAAATACAAATAAGTTATTTTTATAAAAAAATGTTGTTGAAAATAAAAATCCTCATCTCTTGGCAACCGTGCAAAATTCCCCTCAACAAGAAACTAGAACGAATGAAAATTCTTCATTAAGAGGAGATTTTTAGGATATGATGTCAGCTTTGTTCGCAGTGCTTACAACTTAGCGGGGGTCATGCTTTTACTCCAGATGGTCAAAAACCCGGAAGCTAATACCTAATTTCAGAATGGCAAAAGTCGAAGATTTTTAAAAGTCTTGACGGAAAAGTAAAAAATAGCAAGAAAGAACATAGAAAAAAGTTTTTGAGCGGAAAAGCTTAGCACAACTATATCTTATTGTATAGTAAGTCTTGGTTCAAAAATTCTTTGTCAAAAGTGTATTCATTTAAAAATAACTGCTTATGAGAATATACACTAATGTTGCTTTGTCCTCTGCTAAATGTTACAACCAAGCTGGAAATTTTTCACCGAACTCATATTTGCTAGTAATTTCTTCATTTACTTTATAAAAACGTGTCATTCAACACCTACGGTGCAAAGAATTCGTTCACAAGCCGAGCAATTTACGTATGTTAACGCGCTAAAGTTCGAATACCTTTTTGATAAGATGCCTCTACCGAAATTTTGGTGATGAAACATAAATTTTCTCAGAGGGCATGGCATGCCTGCTTGTCCCCATAAAGTAAACTCGCAATAAAACTGCGCAAATTATTGCCTTACAGTTATAATAGTTAGTCTTTTTCAAATAAATAGATTCAATAGTCATTTAGTTGGAAATGAGAGGATGCAGCGATTTTACTTTGAAACGAAGAGAGTATTTAATTTCCCTCATTTCACTTGGCATAGACCTCCAATGGTGTGCACTGTCGTACATTAAACTATTTTTCATACTGTTAGTATGTGGTTTGGGTAGACAAGACCGCTTGAAATGTAGCAGAGATTATGATTTGTTTTCTCACTTTTATACATAAAGAGATTAGTCAGTGGTTTTGAACCCTCATTACTTAAAATCTTGTACATAATTTTTGCTTTTAGCCAGTTGTCTTACAGACTTGAGCCGCTCCTAGCCCAATGCATGCAGAGTGATAGAATGATCTACGCCATTGCTCATGTTCATAAAGATTCTAGCTGCTTTATTTTGAATTTTTTTGAGTTAATCAGCTTTTGTCTCCCCAGTCACATCCCACACTGCAGAGCATTAATCGAAGTGAGGGCGGACAATGGCATTATGGATGGAAACAAGAGTCTAGTACCAACAAAAGATTTAACACGACAGATGGAACAGATTCTTGCTGTTGTTATTTTTCAAATATTCTTACAGTCATTCTTCCATGATAAGAGCTGGTCAATTGTTACTCCAAGCCTTTTGAATTAAAATAGTTGGAAATGGAAATGGTTTTTATCATTTGCCTGGTGCCAATTAACATAAATTCAGTCTTAGCTACGTTTAGACTCAGCTTGTTACAAATAAACCATTTTGTAATAACTTTCTAAATCAAAATTGGCCGCATTCTCAAGCCCCCTTATAGAATTGCCTGATACAGCCAGATACGTGTGGTCAGAAAACAACCGAGATTTTATTTTATATTTGCCATGAGTTAAATCGTTAACATGCAGGAAAAAAAGTAATGCCCCAAAAAGAGAACCATGTGGTACTCCACATTCTATTAATCGTACTGAAGAACGTATGTTTTTGTGAGCAACGGAGCTCACATTAGGGTGTTTTGTTGTCTATACGTGGCATGGCATGTGTAATACAATCTCTACGGTTATTATGGTCATAACGTTCTGTTCAAACGAAAATTGATAAATCTCTTTCATCTTGACATTGCTTAACCTTCATAACTGCTTTGCTTTCTTTGTACCACTCATTATGCAATAATCATTATGTTTATATGATATAGCCAATCTAGTTATAGTATCAGTTACTGATTATTAGTAATATAGTCAATGTATATGCCATACAATAGTAATAACAATATGTGGGTAATAAAGTAAGTGCGTGGGTCAAAATGGATGTTAGCATTTTGGAATTAGGTGAAGTGGGGGTTGGGGAGGTGGGCAAAGGGTTGGAATGTGGTTGAAATTGACTGGGATTGTTTATACGTAAATTGAGCTGTTCAATTTGATATTTGTGAAGTGTCCTGACGGCAGGTGATTGCTTCTTGAAACCACGCTGCTCATTAGGCCTTAACAGAATTGGGCCAACCATTTCAAAATCCCAAAATTGCCTATTGTTATTATGTGTTTCCTTGTCTTGATATTTGGTGAGACAGTCATTCTAGTGTTTCGTATTAAATTTAGTTAAAGGAGTTTCGAAAACAGTTGCAAAGTAGGATAAAAACGTAACCCCCCCCCGAACATTTCCTCTGAATTTTCACAGACGAAAATTGTGACTAAGGTATGAAAAATCGTGGATCCGCCATTGATAGAGATGTCTGTTAAGATTGGCAACTAAATAGATACGCGCATTGCATTCTGCTCCTGTTTCACCAGGACACCTTCATTTACTAGAAGTAGTAATCCTTGGACGTTCCAAGTAATCAAAATCAATAAAACTGCTGCGATGGGTAAGTTGAATTGTTGCTTTCCTGTTCGAACAAGTAATATGGCCAGTTCTCCAATGTTGCGGCTCATCAAATTTCGGTTCATGCTAATTCATGTAAAGATTACTTGTAAGGAATACGCATTGAGTCTAGGGTAAGTTGATACCAAATGTAAACTTCAAAATACCATTTCCCAATGTGTCACGCACCATACCCGGGTGGTTGGCTGTTGACCTTTGGTATTAAATATACTTATTTGAACTCTTTTCGAAATGTAGTTGGATTCTGGTAGCTTTACAGTTTTTAGGATAAGCGTGTATCTGAATAGTCTTCATCCTGGGGATGTTAGTCATTTGCATTTGTCACGCCGAGGTATTTAGCTGTAGATCCAGTTGGGGTATCTTCATATCGTTATAAATGAGACTACTCTATAGAGGGTTTTCACCTACATCTTAAATCGCCATATTGGAAGCAATTTGAAAAGAAATTCCATCAATTTTATGGAATGATGAACAGCGGAACTTTGAAGTGGTACCATTAACATGGCCGCATAACGTCGGATAAAAACACTCAATAAGAGCTACACGCATTTGTGTTTAGCGTTCTGTCTTTGAAGTTCTGGAATCATTGAACAGCACAGAAATACAGCAATCATAAGTCTTGGTGACTTGTATTACCACGAAAACACACTGGTCGACAAGGCAAAGTCGTTTAGTAGCTACTATTTGTCGTTGTTGCCACCGTTTTTATAACAGCAATGCCGTTTAAAAAATCCAGTGAAACAGTCTTTGACCACAATGACACTTTGTGTTGGAATACAAAACAGTTTTTCTCTTCCACTGAGGCAGTCGCATTTTTTATTTTCATTTGGAAGCAAACTACAAGCGGTTCTTTAATGTAAATTTACAATGATTGTCTGTGGGAAGCATAAACTATCGATCAAAAACAGGGACCGAACAAT
>JAODVQ020383680.1:0-11266 GCA_025400075.2 Phenganax stokvisi | reverse complement strand
GTATAAGATTGAGGAAAAAACTTGAGAGATCAAGGAGGCCTTAAATCAGGACCCCCTATGGAAAACACAACCTAATACAATTTAGATCACAGAACCAGGACTTATTCCCAACGAAACAAATTAGTATAAATTACTCTTATACAATTTTGTGAAAAAAAGGCACTTTGTCTCAAAATTGCCCTTTTCTCACTACTCACTTAAAAACCAGGCTTTTTGTTTAATAAAATCACCAAGTTAAAATTCTCGGTACAGGACAAAATTAGTATAAACCTTTTTATTTATTTTAATTTTTTTCTAAAATAAAGGAGACATGTCTACATCAAACCAAAATAGTAATAATCTTTCAAAATTGGTTTTTTAAGATAATTAACACTTGTTAAAAGAAACACATCTATATTAAATTTTACCTATAATAAAAGAGACATGTCTACATCAAACCAAAATAATAATAATCTTTCAAAATTGATTTTTGAAAACAATGTTTGCTTGTTAAAAGAAATACATCTATCTTAAATTCTACCTAAAATAAAAGACTCATGATTTATTAAATAAATAAAGCTCGAACTTGGTCCTAACTTAATTAGTTTTAATTGAGGACCATGGAGTCTACATCAAACCAAAATTCTAAAAAAAAGTTTATAAATAAAGGGGAAATGAACATTCCTACAAAAGTAACTAAAGAACTTATTAGATTAGATGGAAAAATTAAAAGATGGGGAACAAAAAATATTAATAAGTATTTAAGTACTTTACAAAATAACCTAACGAAAGAAAATTATAATGCTTAATTTAGCTATACTATTACAAGTTATAATCATAATCACATGGATAAATATAAAAAATCAATTTCAAAACCTAGAACAGAGATTCAAGAAACTCAAACTGTAGCTCCAAGATTAACCATTATAAAAAGAAAAATGAGGAACTGTATGATTGGATATTAGATTTTATTCCAAGAAACATGAAGAGTAGAGTTTTAAACACTTATAGTAGTTTCAAAGGCCAAGTTATAAAATTAACAGGATCAGAGTCTCAAGAGCATCAAGTTAAACTATTAGAAGAGGCTATGATAAGTAGAATAAAACTTTTGTGTTTAAAAATAAAGATGAATCTCATCTCAATCCATGTACTTGGTTAAGAGAGCATTGTAAACCTCATGTTACTCCGATTATAAGATTTTATAGAAATTATAAAATGGAGCTTATTTTAGTTGGTGATATGGCAAAAGGAAACCCAATTACAGATAAAATTACAGATAAAAAAGGGTTATTTTAGCTCATCTTATCATAGAATTTTACATGGAACTGATATAAACCAAGTTTATGAGAATACGTGGGAAAAAAATATATAGATGAATTTGTACAGATGAGAAAAAAGGGTTCTGGGTGGGAGCTTGATAAAATAGTTGAATTATTAATTCCTGTAGCTAAGTGTGATCCTCTTCAAGTTTCTTATGTTCGAACTGCCAAATTTCTAGCTAATAAAAAGACTGTTGTTAATCCAAAAAGTGATGATCAACAAGGTTTCAAGTAGGCTGTGGCTAGGGCTATGTTTATGAAACCTAGAGATAAACATTGTGAGAGAATCACAGATTCCTTAATTAAACAATCAGAAGAATTTGATTGGATGGGTATAAAATTTCCTACTCCAATTGTAGATATTAAAAATTTGAAAAGAAAAATAATATAAAAATAAGTATATTTGGCTATAATGAACAAGATAAAGTATTTCCAACTGGACATATTCATTCTGTTTAGTCAGATATCCGTCTTCTACTTTTGGAGGATAAGCGTTATGTAGTAATAAAAAATAAACAAAGATTATTTTCTTCATTAACAAATAAGAAGAAAGTGATACAATATTTTTGTGATTTTTGCTTACAACACTTCTTTAAAGAAGATGATCTAAAAGAGCATAAATATTATTGAACAAAACATGAACCTACAAAAATAGATTATCCCAAGTCTAATACTTTTGTTGAGTTTAGATATCAATTTAGAAAATTAAAAGTTCCGTTTATAATCTATACGGATTTTGAATGTATTTCAGAGCCTATAAATAACCATTTAGGTGAAGACACTACAGAATATCAAAAACATATTCAAAGTGGTCTTTCTTATTTAGTGAAATTTCTTGATGATAAAATTTACCCTCGAAAATTAGCACATGATCTTAATGATCCAAGATCTATTGACGAAATATTTGCGGAGAAAATAGAAACCGAATCTAAAAATATTCACAGCAAGTTTTATAAAAATCCTAAGAAAATCATTTTCACAGATCAAAATAAACAAGACTTTGAAAACGCCACAAAATGTCACATTTGTAACAAAGTGTTTAAACACATAGAAAATAACAAAAATCAATTAGACAAAGTTAGAGATCACTGTCATTTCACGGGGAAATATAGAAGTGCTTCTCATAACAAATGTAACTTGGAATTTAGTAAATCAAACTTTATCGACGTTGCGTATCATAAATTAGAAGGTTACGATTCTCACTTATTTATGAAACCTTTACAAGAAACTCCAGGTAGAGTTAATTGTATTCCAAAAACTGGAGAAAGTTATATAAGTTTTACAATATATGTTCCTGTGGATAGAAATGAAAAAGGAAAAACAATTTTCCATCAATTAAGATTTAAAGATTCCTTCAAGTTTTAGGAGTTCCAGTTTAAGTTCACTCATTCAAAATCTAACACAAGTAAATCTACAAAAATTACATTGCCTTGAAGCATTTTTCCTGGATCATGTGGAGATAGTTCCTCGAAAATGAGTTTATCCTGATGATTATATGAGTAGTTTTGAGAAACTTAAAGAGACAAACTTACCTCCCAAGGAAGCTTTTTACTCAAAGCTTAATGAAGAGCACATTTTAGAAGAAGACTACTCTCATGCTGAAAAAATTTGGCATACATTTAAAATGAAATCAGTGAAAGATTACCACGATCATTATTTAAAGACAGCTGTTTTACTTTTAGCTGATGTTCTTGAGGAATTTAAAAATGTGTGTATGAAACATTATGATTTAGATCCTTCTGGGTACTACACAACGTCTGGTTTAGCTTGGGACGCAGCCTTAAGAAAATCGAAAGTCAGGTTAGAACATTTTAATGAAAAAAACATGTACCTCAGGACAGAGAAATGTATACGTGGGGGTGTGTCTATGATTACCAAATAACACATTGTAGCAAATAATAAATGTTTAAAAGATTCTGATTCTACAAAACCTTCCATTTATATTGCTTGTTTAAATGCAAATAAGCTTTATGGTTTTGCCATGTCACTACTCTTCCTACACATGGCTTTAGGTGGATGAGAAAATCCAACCTAAAAATTTGGCAAAAACTTAAAGAAGGTGAAGGTTGTATTTTAGAAGTAGACCTAGCTTATTCAAAATATCTTCATGATTTACATAGTGACCTTCCATTAGCACCTGAAAAAATCCAAACTAAACTAAATCAAGGTGCTAATACCCAAAAACATCCGTCCACCCTAAGTCTTAAAACAAGATTTGTGTTACATCATGAAGCTCTTAAATATTATCTCAATCACGGACTTGTACTAAAAAAGATTCATAAAGGAATAGTGTTTCAAGAGTCTCCATGGCTAGTGTCTTATACATATATGAATACAGGACTTATGGCCTCTTCAAAAAATAAATTTGAAAGCGATTTCTTCAAACTTATGAATAACGCTGTTTTTGGAAAAACGATGGAAAAGATTAGAAATCGAGCCAATGTTGAATTAGTGAACAATGAATATAGATTAAACAAATAACAAATGAACCTCAATATAAGTCGCAAACAGTATTTTATGAAAAGCTAGTTGCAGTTCATAGTCAGAAAACAAATTTACCTTTAAACACACCTATTTATGTAGGTATGAGCATTTTGGATCATTCTAAAATTCAAGTGGTTAAATTTCATTATGATTATATAAAACCAAAATATGAAAACAAAGCAAGACTAGGTTTCACAGATACAGATTCTTTACTTTATGAAATTGAGACTCAAGATTTGTACACAGATATTTCTCAAAACCTAGGAGAATTGTTTGATACCTCTGAAATAGTCTCTAACAATCCATACAGAACTAGAGAATATGCTGGTCCCACTGGAGTACCTCTCAATAAAAACGTTCTTGGGTTTTTTAAAGATGAATGTGGTTGTACTCATATTAATGAATTAATAGGACTACGAGCAAAATCGTATGTTTATTTGAAACAGGACTCTTTTAAAGTAAAAAAATGTAAAGGTTTAAAAAAATGTTATTGAAAAATTCCCAAAAGTAGAACATTAAAGAGACTGTATATATAGTGGTATTCCTCAAACTAGTGACATTAATGTTATTCGTAGTAGAAAACATATTTTAACTTCAGACACTGTTAATAAGGTTGCTTTGAGCTCAGATGATGATAAGAGATATATTTTTCCAGATAAAATTCATACTTTAGCTTTAGGACGTTATAAAATAAATGAGTGATGTAACACATCCTGAGAACATTCGAGAAGAACTTTTAAAGCTCGCAGATGCAAAAGAAATTAAATATTCTACAACTTATATTAAAAAAGCTTCTGAAAAACACTTGAGAAAATATACGAAGACTACCAACGTTCGCAATTTAATGAAACGAATGAAATGGTAACAGATCCTATTATCGGAAAATTTTCTGAATTTATGCAACATTTAGAAATGATTGAAGATTCAATAGCTCTTGGAAAAGAACTTGTTGATATTAAGCCTTTTAGACAATAATTAAAACTTGCTTTTGAGTACATTACTCCTTATATTCCTCTGATTGGAGCTCTTTCTTGGGGAATTGTTGTAGGAAAACATGTGACTCATAAAAAAAAGATCACACCTCTACAAAACACTAAACTAATGGAGGAAGAAATTCATAAATAAATAAAGAATGTATACCAATCAATCTACCAAACGAGAAAAAATAGATGAAAATTTTAAAATTATACCAGAAATGTCGAATAAAACAAAACAATTTGTACTTCCTAATTTAGAAACAAATAGTGATTCATTTAACATGATTATTGTATGTCCCACATGTTGTGGGAAAACGCATAATTTACTTAACCTCTTAGAATAAGAGTACATGGGTTATTTTGACTATGTTTTTTTTAACTTGTCACCTACAAGTAGAACAAGGCCTATCAAGGATGGAAATAGGATAAAGATGAAAACTTTTCGTTATACAATGTGACCAAGAGAGAGTAGAATCCTTCTTAAAACAAATGGTTGAATTGGCAAAAGGAACAAACACACTCATCATCCTAGATGATTGTGCTTCTGGAAAATTTATGAAGAATATATCTTTTGAGTTGGCGAGATTAGGATGTTAAGCGAGACACTATAGAATTAGTACGATTGTTATTACTCAACAACTTACTCCTATTGCTAAAGTTTATCAAGAAAACATTTCTAGACCAGTTACATTTGACAATCCAAGTGAGGATGATACGAATCTTATTTTTAGAAATTATTGAAGCGGCTTTTCTAAGGAGGAGATACAAAATGTTATTAAAAGGCTAATGAATGAAAAGTATCTCAAATGGATATAGTTGTGAGACCACCACGAAGTTATTCATTGAGCTAATTTCTCATATCTGAAATGACATCAACAATAACTTTAAATCACTGAGTAACTTGGTTTCATCTGATTCTGAAAACTCTCCAGTTCTCAAAATTGTGATGATTCTATTACAAACTTTTTGAATCAATACACACAAGCCTAAGTTGTTCAACTCTTTTAGTAATATTACTTTCATTAATCGAAGGAATAATAAATGTTCCAACTGCAGTTATGATCAAAGTCAATGAAAACCCTTTAATGCATAGAGTCCGATATATCGGACACCACGTGTTGGCGATCTTTATGACCTGCTGGAGCGTTCGGAATAAGCTGTAAAACCGTGAACGTCATGTAATTGTTTTCAAAACGTCGTGGTGAGCATTTTGATAGTAAATTTATGTGTATATGCATTTGAAAGCGATTTTTATTGAGCTTTGAAGATTTTTCCATTTAAACTTTCAGTGTAACTTGAGTATTCAATGTCTAGAGGACAAGGTACGTATACAGTGCCGGAAATTATCGATCTTTTGGACGAATATTATGGCATTCCATATAATGGGGAAGGCTCCGATATTTCATCAGGATACTCGGAGCCAGATATCGATGTAGACCAGGCTGTTTTGGAAGGTGAAATGGCCTCAATTGACCAGGAAAGTGAAGTTCTTGACAACCTTCATGCAGTTGGGATTGCTGACAAAAAAGAAATTGGTTCAACAGAGGAAAAAAGCGAAACTTATAGAGGGAGAATACCAGCTTTTTACGATTTTTCGAAAACAAAATCGCGGGTGGAAAAAGACAGTGATGATGAGAGTGAGAAAGACGAATCAGATGATGAGGAAGAACCAGATATTTACCGCGATGAATTTAGGCAACAGATTGGTCCAGTTTCAGTTCTCCATAGTGCAGCCACTGCCCTTGACTTTTTTTTTCTTATGTTCGCGATGAATATAGTCAACGATATACTTTGTGAAACAAACAAGTATGCTTTTCAGTGTTTCACAGCTGCTGGTCGGGATCCAAATTTATTTGTAAGAGTTACACAAGAAGAGCTTTTAGCCTATTTTGGCCTTTGTATTGCCATGTCAATGCACCCCCTTCTGAAAATTCGCGATTATTGGTCTCAGGACTGGATGTTAGGGGTTCCAACATTGGCCAGAGTGATGAAAATTAGCCGTTTTGAAGCAATTACTAAGTACTTGCATCTAAATGATAATTCCTAGATGCCAGCCAGGGGGGAACCCGGTTTTTTGATAAACTTTTCAAACTGAGACCATTCTTGGAATCAATCCGTGAAAATTTTCTTTTGCAATATATGCCACACAAAGAAGTTGCCATTGATGAGGCTATGATCAAGTTCAAGGGCAGGACCTCTCTGAAGCAGCACCTGCCCAAGAAGCCAATCAAACGAGGAATCAAGAAGTGGTGTAGAGGAGACAGTGTGAATGGATACATGTATGACTTCAACATCTACACTGGAAAAAGTGGTGAAGGGGTAACAACTGATCGAGGCTTTTCTGTTGTGACAAATTTGTGCAAGAGAATCTATAGTAATTGGCATGAAGCATATTTTGACAACTTTTTCACTGGGCTGCCACTCTTGGAAACTTTGTTTTGCAATAAAACTTTGGCTTGTGGCACTTTGAAAACAGGGCGTCAAGATTTCCCGAAAGAAATGTATGACAATAATGCAAACAACAAGCTTCTCAGGGGCCAATCTATCTTTAGAAGAAAAGGGCCAATTACTGCTGTTACCTGGATGGATAACAAACCTGTTAATGTTGTATCAACATTGGAGGTACTTCCAGAGGCACCTACCTTTCGTGTAAAAAAAGAAAGGAAAGGACGGTGAAAAAGAAGATGTTGATTGTCCACAGATAATTTCTGCTTATAACAAGTACCTGGGCGTCGTCGATAGAAATGACCAAATGAAATCGTATTATCCTATCAGAATTAGAACTAGAAAATGGTGGCATAGGGTATTTTTTGAAACCCTTGATCGTCGCGTTGTGTATAGACATATCTTAGAGATGGAATCACCGAATCATGAAAAGCGAACTTATAAGTTATATCGGATTGAACTTGCTAAAAAGCTCATTGGCAACTTTTCCAGTAAAAGAAGACCAGGTCGTCCATCTCTGGAAATGCCTGCACGGCTTACTGCGAGACATTTCCCAAGTCATCTTCCCTTGAATGAAAAGGGAAAAGTAAAAGAGAGAAGATGTTATGTTTGCTCGACCAAAGCAAAACCTAAAAAGACGTCATACTATTGTGAGGATTGCAATGTTGGATTATGCGCAGCTCTATTCACCACACACACTAATTCATAGATGACAAGAACAGAATTATACGGTAATGTAAATAAAAAATAGTTGTAAAAAGATAGGTAGTTGTAAATAAATAAATAGTTATAGATAGTTGTCAACCAAAAATATATTTTAGTACTTTATGAAAACTAGTCAGTAAAATTCACCAAATTTCTAAAACTATTTTTGTATAAGAAAAGTACATATCTAAAGAAATGCCATGAAAAGTACTTTTCTTTATGTATGCCAATAAGTTGCATACTTGCACTCTATGGTCTTCCAGCACTAGTTTGACAATATGTGCTGTATTTGTGGTAAGTTTTTGGCCAACATTTCATCAATATGCTAACAGAACTATGTTTTTCTACTTTTTCGGAAAACATATAAGGCACTACCTTAGCCAAACCTAGAGTAAAATGAAGGATATATTATAATTAAGGTATATATATCAAAATGATGCTCATGAAGAAGGCTATCTTTCAAGAGCAAAAACATAATTTTAGAGGCCAAATATTTTCAGTTAAATGTAAATACATAATTGTACCACTAAAGTACAAATACGGTTTCCAAGTAAAAAGGAGTGCCCTATTGCTATGGTAACAATTGTGCTTTCATAAAAGTAGCATAGTTATATTCTCTGATCCTTTAGCATCATTTTGATATATAAGTGGCAACATTTGCTACAAATAGTTCAGGTTTACAGCATGTTTTTCGATACCTATACCGTGGAATGAATTTTTTCAACAAAAAAAATATGCTCCAATGTTCCTGCTCAAACAGTTGTTAAAAAATTCCTGTACTTTGTAGAGAAATTTTAGTACGATTGAGTTTTTTGTACTTATTATGATATGAATTAAATTTTCAAAATAATTATCATAAATTTTCCTCAATTGGTTACAAGTTTCTCGATCAATTTTATTTGAGATATGATTGAAGTTCTAATACAGTTTATTTGATCTTTTAAAAAAAGTTTATAAATAAAAAAGCAACTAACTCTTTGATTATTAAGAATTTTAAAAACAAAACTCAAACTTATCTATAGACACTTAATTAGATCATAAACAAACCATTTGGTTTAGAGCAATAGATTTGGCTTCAGCATTAGGTTACGTAAAACCAAAAAATGCAGTAGAAACTCATGCTTTTGTTGAGTACAAATTAGAATCGAAGAACTTACTATCGTTAACCGCCTCAAATCAGGGCGGTTTTAAAAGCATAACTCATACTATTTCGCTGAAAGAACCAGGTGTTTACTCTCTTATTTTTAGAAGCAAGCTACCTTCAGTAAAAGAATTTCAAAATTGGGTGTTTTCAGAGGTGCTTCTTAGTATAAGAAAATATGGACTTTCCAAAATTCAACACCAAAAATAAAAATGTATTTATAATAGAGGATGAAAAATCTCAACAATACAAGGTTATAAATTTTAATAGAAAATTTTAAAACGACTTTGTAATTATGACATCAGGTCTAGGAGAACATCAAGACACAAGTAATAAACGTTTAGATGCGTTGTCTAAAAGTTATCAAAAAGGTCAACCTGATCTTATAAAGTATAATTTACACAAAAAAACAGAATGGGCTTTAGATTGATTTTAAATCACCCAAAACTCATGGGGAGTTATTTCAAGCACAATTAGATACTTTAGAAATATATGAACAAAATAACTACAAATGTTTGGTATCTCATGACTATGATGAAATAATTTTAACCATCGTAGAATATATGAAAGACGTTCGAGTACTGTGTATTTATTGTAAGAAGCGCTTCAGCAAATTTAAGTCTCATGAAACTAGAAACAAACGTTATAGACACTTTCGTAGAATAGAACGTTTTTAGTACAAAACTTCTTGTATAATCTTTTCTTTAAAATTTACAATTTCATCGCTTATCACAAATATTTTACAAAGTACGTTGGTGGTCGTAGCTTTCTTTTTAATCTCCAATAGTAAACCATTTTGAGTATTGACTAATTTTTTACCAGATCCAATTAAGTTTTTATCTTGGATCGTTCTAAGCTCAATCACTAATGGAAATTTATTTTTACAGAACTTTCTTATATCCATATTGTTTATATCGTCATTTTCTTTGAAAAATCGTTTTGCTTTAGAGTACAAGGCTTCTTTTTTAATACCTTGACTATAAATACAATTGGGTACTCCATCAATAGTGACTATGATTGATTCAATGTTGGGATACAAAATTTTTTCACGATCAGTTATAGTTTTATTTCTAAATAACACTACAATGCCACTCATTCTTTTATTAGGAAGGCTTATCATTTTATTAACCAATGTACTAGCTTTATCCCACTCTACAGTTTCCATCAGAGTCACATGTTCAAAATCGAGCGATCTTCCAGAATCATTTCGAGATAACGCTTCACTAGCCAAAGTTTCATTTTCAATGGTTTCATTTTCCAACTCAATATTATCCATACTGTATCCTGCCACACTTTCTCCAGCTTGAGCTACCATGATACTTGAAGCTTTTGGTAATCTTATTTTAAATTGTAAATTACGACCCATAGAGTAAGGAGATTACAAGGCATGATCTCCAATAATTTTATCAAGCTTCGTTTTTTGTTTTGTTGTATGAACGGATTGAACCAAAGCATCTGAGACTTTTTGGGTAGGTCCCATGTTTGCTCCATCATCAGAACCTGAAATTCATTTTCTCGTATTTTCATTTGCAACTCCAAATTCTACAAGCTTATCTCAAACATGTTCAGGAAACCAGAGGTCTACGTATACTTTAAATTCACTATGACCATTGTTATCATAAACAATTTCACCTGGAACTGTACTAGTAAGTCTTTCCAACAATAGTTTTCCAAAATTATTTATAAACCAAGATTTGTTGTTTTTGTTTTTAAAGTAAAATTTTAGATTTAAACTATTAGGAACCAAGCAAGCATCTGGTTTTAATTTTGGAGTATCCACATAAATTTCTTCCTCTGGATTTGCTTTGTTTGGATTAAAAGTGATGTTATGTTTGTTCGAATGCATTTGATATTACTCATTTTCAGTTTTTTAAATCCAGGAATTAATGTTTCTTTTTTTATATAAACTTTTCCTATGTTTGCTTTTAAATAAGTCATAAATAAGCCAAACTAAAAACAATGCTAGGATCGACAAATTATTAGCTTAAATTTTGAATACTTGGATCATCCAACTTAAAGTACCGCTTATTAAATTCAATATTGAACCAACAACAGGTCCAACATTTTTTATTGAACTCTCTAAGGATTTTACGAGCTTTTCGACTGATTTTGAATTTTTGAACTGCAGATCTAGTTAATGAAATTATATAAGTAAAAACTCCCCCTATGGTAATGGCTATTGCACTTAATGTTAAAAGATTATTTCTACACCATTC
>JAODVQ020383573.1:0-11269 GCA_025400075.2 Phenganax stokvisi | reverse complement strand
CCCGAATTCGAACGACTGAAGGCAAAGTTGTGTAAATGTAACCAGTTTTTCGAAAATTTATACTCAAACTAATGTCGTGGTTCGCACTGTATATATATATATCCTATAAGACTTTCTGATAAAAAAGCAAACATAAATCTATTGCTTTTAGAAGACAGACATTATGCCGTAATTAATAATATAAGTAGACTTGTGAGTAAACAAAATTCAAAGCGTAATGGTAAGAGATTTAAATGTGAATATTGTGTAAATGTTTTTAGTAGTCAAAACGTACTTGATAAACACAAGGAGTATTGTAAATTAAATGATCCAGTAAAAGTGACTATGCCAGGTCCAAAAACATATTTAAAACTTGATAAGTATCAATATATACGTAAAATAGCATTTAAGATTTTTAGCGATTATGAGTGTTTTATAAAACCTATAAATAAGAAAAAAGGTGGAGCAACACAATTTCAAAAACATACACCCTCTGAATTTTCTTTTCTTGTTAAGTGTTTTGATGACTCAATTTTTAAACCAAAGTTTGTGACATATACTAGAAAAAGTGAGAATGAGGATTTAACAAAAGTTTACATAGATATGTTAGAGCAAGTGGTGAGAGATATCAACGAAGAGTTTAAGTTTCCAAAGATAATAATCTTGACCGACAAGGATAAGGAGAATTATAAAACGTCTACTAATTGTTATGCATGTTCTAAAAAGTTTGGTGAAAATAAATTTGCAAACTTTTGCCCAAAAACAAACAAGTATTTAGGAGCTTCTCATGCAAGATGTGAAGATTATGTAAATAAGTTTACGTCTAAACGTAAAATGAAACTTAAAGGTAAAGACAAAAAAGTTTTGACAACTCCAGTCTTTGCTATAAGTGTAATAAAAAGTTTGGTGAAGGTAAAGTTAGAGATCATTGTCATTATACTGGAAAATATAGAGGTGCCGCTTGTAATAGTTGTAACCTACTAATGAAAAAACCAAGTTTCATTCCAGTAATTTTTCATAACCTAGAAAATTATGATTCTCATCTTTTCATTAAGAAACTTGGGGTTTCTAAAGATGATAAAATCAATGGTATTCCAAGAACTGAAGAGAAATATATAAGTTTCTCCAAAGATGTGGTACTTGATGAGTATATCTCAAAGAAAACTGGAAAACCACAAAAGCAAATATGTGAATTGCGATTTATTGATTCATTTAAGTTTTTACCTCAGAGTTTGAGTAATTTAATAGATAATCTTGAGGGGAAAGGTCTCTCTACTTTAAAAAGATTCTTTCCAGATGATGTGGACCTTTTTTCGAGAAAAGGAGTTTATCCTTATGATTATATGGATTCTCTAGACAAGTTTCAAGATAAAAGTCTTCCAGCCAAATCAAAGTTTTACTCAAAACTAAATAAAGAGCACATCTTGAACAAGGACTATCTTGAACGAGGACTACGCTCACGCTAAAAAAGTTTGGGATAGGTTTAAGATGACTGCAATGGAGGATTATCACAATTTATACTTAGAAACTGACGTCTTACTATAGTGCGATGTCTTCGAATCATTTATAGGTCTTTGTATGAAAAACTTTAACATTGATCCCTGTTGGTTCTTCTTTTCCCCCGGATTAGCTAGAACTGCATCTTTAAAACATTCTAAAATCGTTCTTGAATTACTTTATGATCAAGAAATGTGTTTAATGATAGAAAGAGGAATTCGAGGAGGAGTTTCAATGATTACAAAGAGATATGCAGAAGCTAATAATAAGTACTTGGATGACTACGATCATGAGAAACCGAGTACTTATATTCGATACTATGACGCTAATAACTTATATGGTTAGGCAATGATGGAAAAACTTCCTACTCACGGTTTCAATTGGATGACTGAAGAAGAGTTTGAGAAATGGAGAGACTTTCCATGTATTTTAGAGGTTGAATTCGAATATCCTAATCACCTCCATGATCTTTATAATGACTATCCTCTTGCCCCAGAGAAAATTATAACAAATCCTAAGACTAAACTTGAAAAATTAATTCCTTCTTTTTCTGATAAGAAAAAATATGTCTTACATTATAGCGCTCTCAACACATATCTTGAAGAAGGGCTTATACTTACAAAAATACATCAAGGTATAAAATTTAAGGAAAGTAATTGGTTAAAGTCTTATATTCAACTTAATACAGACTTGAGAGCTCAATCAAAAAATAAGTTTGAACAAGACTTTTTCAAATTAATGAACAACTCAATGTTTGGAAAAACGATGGAAAATATTCGTAACAGAGTGGATATTAAGATAATAAATAGCCGTGAAAAGGTGCTAAAGCTATTCAAAAAGTCAAATTATAAGTCTACAACACTATTCTGTAATGAGCTCATCGCAGTTCATATGCATAAACAGAATTAGTACAAAACAAACCAATATATGTGGGGATGTCTATCTTGGACATTTCAAAAAGTCGAATGTATGACTTTCATTATAATTATATTAAACCAAAATTCGGAGACAATGCAGAGTTATTATTCACAGACACAGACTCGTTATGTTATCAAATTACAACTGATGATGTTTATAAAGATATAGCCCCAGACCTCAATAAGTGGTTTGATACAAGTGGGTTTACTAAGGACAATCCTCATAAAATGACTAAATAAAAAAGTACCAGGGCTTATGAAAGATGAGCTTGGAGGTAAACAAATATTAGAGTATGTCGGACTTAGAAGTAAGTGTTATAGTTGTAAATATGATAATGGTGGAGAGTGTAAAAAAGCAAAGGAATTAAAAAGTCTGTCATTAAGAGAGATATAAAACATGAGGACTATAAAAACTGTCTATTCACTGGAAAAGAGCTCCGTCGGAGAATGAGAATTATAAGATCATATAAGCATGTGCTCTTCACAGAAGAAATAAATAAAATAGCTTTAAGCTCAGATGACAATAAAAGGCACCTTCGTCTAGATGTAGTAAATACACTAAGCATAGGAAGTTATAAAATACCTAAAGACTAGACAAAATTTTAAAAAAATGTCTATCTATTTTGATTTTACTACAAATAAATGATTATTCCACAAGTTTTTAGTGAGAATGTTATGATAGAGTTTGTTAAAGATCAAGGAGGCTTAATAATGACTAGACTAGCCGAGTCTCAAATTTTTGATAGTTTATATTTTAAATATCTTTCTGAAGTAACTAAAAGAAGAATATGAGATATGGGTTACCCTACTGTTTTAACAGATTCAAGTGATACTCAAGTCTTTATTAAAATATTTGAAAACTCGTATAACAAGTTTCCTAAATGTCTTAAATATATTAATACTCTCTTCACCATAGAAAAGATTAATTTATGGTCGTTTAGAAATTTTTCATAAAAAAGCATAAAAAAGCATAAAATAAATGGAGCAACAACAAACACAGACGAATAATAATAATATACGTGAAGAACTTTTAAAACTTGCAGATACAAAAGAAATTAAACATTCAGTAACTTATATTAAAAAAGCATCTGAGAAGACTCTTGAGAAGATATATAAAGATTATCAGCATACACAACTCAATGAAGTCAATGAGATGTTAACGGATACCATTATTGGAAAATTTTCTGAACTTATGCAACATTTAGAAATGATTGATGATCAAACAAAACTAGAAAAAGAACTCATGGGTAACAAACCATTTAGACAAGATGTAAAACTTATTCTAGAGTACATTATGCCTTATATTCTTCTCATTGGAGTTCTTTCTGGAGGAATTGTTGTGGGAAAACATGTCATCAATAAGAAAATAAATCAATCGGATGACAAAATAAATAAAGAAAAATGTCAACAAGAATCACCAAACAATCAAATGAACAATTAAAAGAAAATAAAAACATGGTTATTTTATCAGAAATGTCAAACAAGTCTAAACAATTTGAGCCACCAAATCTTCAAATAAATTATGATCCATTCAACATGATTATTGTTGGATGTACTTGTTGTGGTAAAACTCGTTATTTACTTAGACTACTTGAGCAAGACTACCTAGGTTGTTTTGATTATATATTTCTCATTTGTCCAACTTATTAGTGGAACAAAACTTATCAAAATTGGCAATATGATAAAGATGATAAGTTTTTGGTTATTAAATGCGAACAAGAGGGAGTACAACACGTTTTAAGACTCGTTGTAGATTTGCAAAAGGAACAAACTCACTCATCATTTTTGATGATTTTGCATCTGGAAAATTTGTAAAAACAGAACTTCAGAACTTGTAAAGTTAGCATTTTTGGCAAGACACTTTGGTCTATCTACGATTGTCATTACTCAACAACTTACATCGATAGCTAAACCTTATCGTGAAAACATTTCTAGACTCGTTTCATTTTACAACCCAAAAAAAAAGATATGAGGAGGGTGAAAACCTCACTTCTGGCCTGATTTTTATGCAAATTAGGTAAATTCGTAATAGTAAAATATACTTTAGTGCCATTTTGAATAATTAATTAGAGGGTCCAAAAACTGTCCAGAAGTGAGGTTCTTTGATTAGTATATTTTACTATTATGCATATTTAATGAGCCCAATAAAAATCCAAGATGGCGCTAAAGTATATTTTACTATTACAAAAAAAATTCGGGCTAGAATAGTATGTTTTACTATTACAAAAAATTCGGGCTAGAATAGTATATTTTCCTATTATGCATATCTAATGAGCAGCCATTTTGAATATTTAATGAGCTGCCTAAGCGATTGCATAATAATTCAAGCAGGGCGTTTAAGGGAAGGTGCTTATTGGAGGGGTGTGAGTTGTGCTGACTCAGCAATTCCTCATCCCACAAACTTATGAATAATTAATGAGCCAGAACCACACCCAAACCACACCCACTTCTCCTCATACAACCTTAACTAGGGTGTCCTGCGTTTAATCTCGAGTCTTAGATCTAGGGTGTCCTATAGTGTAATGTTAGGTTTTAGATCTAGGGTGTTCTGTGGTGGAGCACTACGTGCAACTATGTTGCTTTTGAATGATTAATAGGTTTCAAGAAAAAGGTGAAGTTTATGCTAAAAATTCTAAGAAAGACCAACCAAAGTGGGCTTATTTGTAAAATTCCAAGAAATAAAGATTCCAAGAAATAAGATTCCATTAAACAAGATTCTAAGAAATAAGATTTAGGGTTATCGCACAACGCTGACTACGTTGGATGGCTCAAATTTGCATAAAAAAGTAGATATTTCTATTATACATACTTAATGAACCACCTGCTAAAAATGCCAATACTATAGTTTTTGCAGCTAGATATTAATACTACATAGTAATATTACGGCTATTTTTATGATTTTTTGCTATATAATAAATGAATAACCAAACGCAAGACATAAATATCCGCGAGACTTTATTAAAATTATCTTCTGCAAAAGAAATAAAATATACGCAATCTTATATTAAAAAAGCTTCAGAAAAAACGTTGGAACAAATTTATCAAGACTATCAAAGAGATCAACTTAATAAAACAAATGACATGTTTACGGACATTGCTATAGGAAAATTTTCAGAATTACTTGAACATTTAAATTTTATCGAAAATGGAGCTGTTTTAGGAAGAGAACTTTCTGATAATGAACCTTTTCGTCAAGATGCAAAATTCATCATGGAGTATATTACGCCTTATATTCCTTTAATAGGACTATTTTCTGGAACTTTAATTGTAGGAAAACATGTTGTAAACAATAAAATGAGCGAAGCGAACAATAAAATGAGCGAAGCGAACAATAAAATAAGCGAAAAGTGTTAATAATAAAGAAGAATGTCCACCAGAAACGAAAATGCAGGACACCTCAGAAGAATTACAAAAAACAAAATTGAAAAAAGAAATCCCGGATCCAGTTTCTTAAAACAAATTTCAAATAATTCTAAAAATGTTCTTATCCCAGAAATATATGGAGATCCTTTTAATATGATTATTGTTGGAATGACAAATTCTGGAAAAACTTTTTATCTTCTCAGGCTGTTAGAACAAAAATATTTATTTTACTTTGATTATATTTTCTTAATATGTCCCACCTACGAGTGGAATAAAACTTATCAAGAATGGCCTTATGAGAAAGACGAAAATTTTTTAGCTATAGCTTGTGATCAAGATGATGTAGAAACTTTTTTAAAGCAAATTGTGGAATTTGCAAAAGGCACAAATTCTTTAATTATTTTAGATGACATTGCATCAAGTTCTTTTGTGAAAAAATGTACTTCTGAACTCATAAAACTAGCTTTTTCTGCAAGACATTATGGTCTTTCTACTATTGTTATTACACAACAATTAACATCTATTGCAAAACCTTATAGAGAAAATATCTCACGTTTAGTTTCTTTTTATAATCCAAGTAGAAAAGATATGGATCTCATTTTTGATAACTATTTAGGAAACTCAACCAAAGAAATTAGTTTAAGATATCCTTATGATCACTTTGTGGCATAGCCTTACAAGGTAACGTAGAAAAAAATGTATAATTTTCTTTAAAAGAATTATACATTTTAAAAATATTTTTTATGCTTTTGTAGTTTTTACATCTTCAGTAAATGTATTATTATAATCAAAATGAGTATTAAATTTAAGGCTATTTCCATTTCTCCCAAGTCTATAAGTACATCCACAAGTCTTGTTAATTTTTATTTCTTTTAACATTTCTCCTGGATTATTAGGATCTGGAACTAGGCGCTCTATTCTTTTGGTATGTACACAATTTCCCATTCATTTAAAAGAAAATCTTTGATTTTCCTTCGCATTACTCGTTTTTTAATAATGAACATTTTCTACTGTTCTATTTTTAAAATTAACCAACCCATCACTTACTACAAAAATATGACATATTACGTTTGCAGTTGTAGCTTTTTTGGTAATTTCTAATAATACCCCATTTTGTGTGTTTAGAAGTTTTTTACCAGCTCCTACGACGAGTTTATCTTCTGTAGTTCTTAAGTCAACAACTAAGGCAAATTTATCTTTAAAAAACTTTCTTATCATCATACTACTAGGTTCATATTCTAATCCAGACTTGTGTTCGAATAATCTTTTGGCTTCATCATAAAGATCTTTTTTTTTTATACCTTGACTATATACGGAGTTAGGTACACCTTCAATAGTAATTTTTATAGATTCTATAATAGGATAAACATACTCTTCAGAATCTGTGATAGACTTGTTCCTAAATAACATTACCACAGCTGCCATACTTTTTCTTGGTAAATTTATAGTTTCATTAACTAAAGTAGAGTCTTTATCCCATTCTATGGTTTTCAACAAGGTAACTTGCTCCAAAGATAGACTTTTTCCAGTTTCATATCCCATGATACTTTCGTTTGCAAATTCTTCGTTTTGGATCTTTTCATATTCTAGTTCTATGTTTTCTAAGGTGTATCCTTCTACATTTTCTCCACTTTGAGCCTTCATGATTTTTTCTGCTTTAGGCAGAGTAATTCTATATTGTAGATTATTTTGTAAAGAACTTGGAGAAAACAGTCCATGATCTCCTAAGATTTTACATAGTTTTATTTTTTGTTTTGTTTTTAGAACATCTGCTACTAAGGCATCTGACACTTTTTGAGTATCTCCTGACTTTGCTCCATCATCAGACTTTGAAATAATTTTCCTCGTATTTTTATTTGCAATTCCAAAATCACACATTTCTTCTCTTGTTCTCTTGGGTAACCAAAGGTCTTTATAAATTTCATAAGTAGCATTTCCAGTATTATCGAATAAGATTTCACCTCCAACCCTCACGGTAAATTTGTCCATTAAGCTTTTACCTAAATTATTTAAAAACCAAGACTTTGTATTTGCATTTTTAAAGTCAAACTTTAAATTTAAGGACTTTGGTACCAAACAGTCTTCTTTGTTTAGTCTTGGAATATCTACATAAATTTCTTCCTCAGGATTAGCTTTATTAGGATTAAAAGTGATATGATGTTTAGATCTTTGTCCTTTTATGTCACTCATCTTAAGTTTTCTAAAGTCGGGTCTAAGTTCAGAAATAGTACTCATTTATTATATAAGAAAAAAATCCCAGCCATAAAAAAATAATTTTTTAGACGTATCCTTTGATTATTTATTTTCTTTTATATTTGTTTTTATACATGCCTTTGGCGCTTTGCGTAATCATACACAAACCAAGTTAAGGCCAAGGCTAATATCCACAAGTTTTGAGCTAAAAAACTTGCGCCTTTAGCTCCCATTTTTACGATTCCACTAAGAATATTAAAACTCCAGCAGCAATGGGACCTAATTCTTTACCTATTTTTGCTACAGCTTTTGCAAACTTACTCGTGGCTCGAGCTCCTTTTTTTACTGCAGATCTAGCACTCAACACCACAGTAGTTATAATTCCACCTATAGCAATTGCTACTCCACTAAGACCTACTAGGTTTTCTTTGGCCCATTTTTTAAACTTTTCTAAATGATTAAGATCATTAAGGTCAACTTTTTTTTGACAATGTCTCGTGTTTCTGGTTCTAATACCCTCATATCGTTTTCTAATCTTATTTTATCTGCACAAAGTCTTGCAATTTTTTCTAAAGTATCATATACAGCTTCTTTCTTTGGATCAGTTTCTTGGAGTTTTTTTAGTCTCCAATGGTCGGCTTCATTTTCTAAGTTTTTTAGTTTTTCTTCTGTGGTTTGACTTTCTGGCATGTTTAAGTAACCTCTTATGGTTCTAAGTATTTCATTTAGTGTTGGTTCATCCTCCTTAAAGGGGATGTCTTTCATCTTGGTTTTTAAACTATCGATATAAGACTCTAGTTTACTATTTTGACTTTCTAACGAGTCTTTACTGACTTGTGATGTTATTTCTTCTAATTTCTCACTACTCATATTCTCCATCTCGATATTTTCTTCTATCTGCCCTGGAAATGTATCATAATGTTCAGCTTGTGCTTTTCTAGATAGTTCCTTAAATCTGGTAATAGATTTTTGTAGTTGTTTATTTTTTGAGTAGACAAATTTGCCATCTTCTAAAATTATAATTTTTTCACCTTCAAATTCTCCTCCTTTGAGTTTTCCTTTTTTATTTAACCTTACGTTAAGCTTTTCTATTAGCTCCTTAGAATTTATCCCATCTTTTTTAACAACATTATGCTTTAAAAAATTGAGTAAAAAATTTTTCTTATCTAAGGTTTCAGCTTTTTTATGATCTGCTAAGTTTTTTTGTATATCGGGAATATTATCTAGATCTAATTCATCATAAGTTTTATCGCATTCTAGATCTGGTTCCACTGTTGGTACGTCTACACCAACTTCTGGTTCCATAAAAGTAGTTTCTTCTTCTCTACCTATTTCATTTTCTAACAAGTCGTTCATATCGTCCCTCTCCATGTTATCATCTACGTTTTCTTGTCTTTCCCTATCAAACCTATTTATTTCTATTTCTTCTCTTTCTCTTGAAAAGTCATCATAGTCAAAATCGCTAAAATCTTTATCCATTTATTTAAAAGAATTTATAGATTTTAAACATCACTTTTCTTCACCCAAGAATTATGTTTATTATCATAACCTAACCATTTGACTAAAGTCATGCTTTCTCGAGTTTTTAAAACTTTTTCGACTCTATAAAATGCTCAGCCCCTTTGCACTTCATCTTTTCTATCTACCGGAGAAAGTTCTTGTTTGTAGAATTTTCCTAAAATAGGTTCATTATCTGTGATATCTCTTATTTCATTCATGGTAGGGTCTTATGGGGCACTGTTTGTTTCAATAATACTTCTGTCACGTTTATACAACTTATGGTCACTAATTCACAGCTTCCACAAACAGATATACAACTTATAAACAAATATTGATCTTATTCTAATGAATATAAAGCTTGGCAGCAGATATTTGACTTCTATTACCAGATATAATGCTTTGTCGCGAAAATAATACTTGTTTAAATATACAACTTGTTGCATAATCTAGGCGCGCCGCAATCGAACCAGTCAGCGACATGACTGTTTGCATAAATAATTTTATAATCGGCTTAACATTTGCAGGAAAATTTCCATAAAAATTTGCATCTTTCAAAATGGCGGACGAAGCGTGTCACTTGCAAAATCTGGTAAACCAACTGAGTAGTCTTGTTGAAACGTTGAGAGATCGTAATTGTGAGAGTGAAAGACGAGCAGATAGAAGGGACAACAGGGCAGAAACTGTTGGAGCAGCAATAAGTCGCTTGTTTCCAAGTGTAAATCGGGACAATTCTAGAGCAGACGTAGACACAAGTGCGACATCATCTATAAATGCTAATCGTTGACGTGCGGAAGCTTCAAATCATTCAAGCGAAATGCTGAGATTCGAACCGCGACGGTCTAAACAACATGAAAAACGGAAAAATCCTTATTCTAAAAAAACCAAAACTCGGAATGTGTCGTCTGAGAAATTGAAAGATATCATTTTACTGCCAAATCCGTTGATCAACGACGTTCCACGTGGTCGAACACCGGAGGAGTTATATGCGCGCGGATTTGTATCGACAGCGGTGAGCATCACAAACGAAATGAGTGCATCTGAGATCCAAACTCAATTTGCTTCACTATTTTCGGAGAAACTGAAAGGGAAACTCTTTCACACTGTAAGGGCGGTTGGAAACAAAATTGTAAATACTAATACATCCCAGGAAGTCACGGGAAAGATTATCAAGCACATTTCCAGACAAGGTCCAGTTTATTTGCTTTCTGTTCGTCCAATTGCAATGGACTACAACTGGGTTGAAGATACATCTGAAGATGATGAAGAAGATGCAGTTAACGAAGATGGAACTGAAACAGAACAAGACAGTAGCTCTGATCTTCCTGAAAGTGGGTTGACTCACATGAACCAGACTCCCATAAGATCATTCATTGCTAAACGGCTTGAATCGACTTCACAAATAACTACTTCTCCACATGGGAACTTGCCCAATTCCAGCAAAGCTTCTGACAACAGTATGGCAACTGAGTGCAATGTAAATATTCGCACTGGTACTGTAGCTTGTCCCACTTGCCATTTGAATTTTTCAGTGAGCGAAATTGAGCAACATGCTGATGAATGTTGCGAAAAAATCTCGTCCGAAGCATCTCTCTACGGAACATGGGTTCTTGATTCCATAGACCTGACTGGTGGGTCCGATTGTGATGAAGTAGGTGCCGATAACAAAGATCTATGCAACGATGAAAGTGACGTGCAGCCAAGTGACATTTTAAGTATCCAAGAACTTATACAAAGTCAAACAACTAACATTACCGAATTTACCAACAGAATATCAGTTCGTCGAAAGTTTTTGTGGGATGACTATGTCTCTGCCAGAAAGA
>JAODVQ020383468.1:0-11270 GCA_025400075.2 Phenganax stokvisi | reverse complement strand
GAGGTGGAGGATATGGGTTGCGGCGGTGGTGGAAAGTTTGAGGTGGAGGATATGGGTTGCGGTGGTGCAAAGCTTGAGGCAGAGGATATAGGTTGCAGTGGTGGATATAGGTTGCGTAGGCAGGAAGTTTGACGTCGGGGAGGATATAGGTTGTGGTGGTATAAAGTTTGGGGTGGGCATAAATGTTTGTTGGAAATTTGGGAGTTCATTGGAGAGTAATGTCTCGTTAATTAAGTGAGTTATTTCATTGTTCTAAAAGAAGAAGGATAAAATAAAAGGCTTATTTTATTATTTTTGAAAAAAACGAGAACAATATGTTTACCTTATTGATGGAATCTTCTGCATCATCATCTTCTTCGTCATCTTCGTCATTTATCGTAATAGGATCACAAAACGACTAGATATGTGAAAGTTTATTTACTCTTTTTATACATTTGTATATCCTTGCCAATTTAATACATAAACTTTTATCTTTACTATACAGTAATATCTCTAAATGATCAGCACCATAATAGATTCTCTTCTCATTATGGTGTTCGTTTATAGTAGGAATTACCCATCTATCGAAGAATGTAATAAGGTACTTTCTACAACAAGTTTTACATGCGAATAGATGATAAAGCATAACTAAATCGTCATGCATTAAAACATCAAACAAACGTCTATTATCTTGTCTGTTTCGATTCAATAGCGTTTTAAAATGAGTCCATCCATTTAAACTTCGGAACAAAGAAGGAAAAAAGTGTATTTTCTCTTCAACGTTAAACTCGTGAAACATTCGCTTGTTGAGCTTAGATATGTCATTTTCTGTCAAACTGTTTTTCTTGTCGCAAATACTAAAAATATTCTCTTGATGAATTTTTGAACGACAACAAAAACATCCTTCACCCCAAATATAAAAACGTTTGTTATTTATAAAGAACTTGTATATCCATTCTAATGGTAAATAATAATCACGATCATTCTATTTAACTAAAGCGTCAATTCGATCATAGTCAGCGAACACTAATATCCCGTTTATGGCATCCTCATCATCATCATCTTCAATTTCTTCTTCTTTTTTACTTTTTTCTTTGGTACGATCAATTCGGAACTCTCACATAGAAAAGTTTGTCCGCGCTCATTGCAAACGTATCTATCCACTTCTTTAACACCATATCGTAACGACGGTTTCATGGGTAGCAAAGTTTTGCTCACATAATACAACGTCCATAAGATCGGGTGGTAAGGATCATGTCGTAATAGTTCTTTAAATATTCATAACCAGACAACTGGGTTTGATCCTCTCACATAATTGTGCAATAATAATCTTGTAGCAAACATGACTGATCGAAGCGATGACTTGCGCGCATAATATATATTGCGAATATTATGACCTCGAACTTTGAACAATGCGTTGTAAAAAAGTTATAACGACAGCATTTTTACGGAAGCTTGTATACCTTGAGTAACTTTTCTTGTTTAGCGCACCCCAACACTTCCAAATCAATGCTTTTTACATTCATTTTATAGAGTAAGTCTCATTCAATCATACCGCCTTTATACGCTACGAATGTTGCGGGATGATTAAAAATAATAGCTAAAAAATCCAATACTTCTTTTTCCGGGAAAAAAAAAAGAATCTAATTTCCTATTAACGATTGGTAAACCATGAAGATTTTTTACCTGGTAATTTAAAGTTGCATTTTTACGCTGCTTTTTTGAATAGTATATTTGATAGGTTAGCACTTTTCGAGACTTAATTTCATATACGCTTACTTTGCGTAATTTCCTGTCATTACCCACTGAGTAATATTCACAATCCAACACGTGTGTGATACAATTAAATATATCTGTGTGAAATTCGTCAATCATTTCATGATCAGCTTCCTTTAATTGATTTGGGCATTTGTTGAACACTATAAAATCTGCTTCCATAAACCCTACCCGTTCCATTGTGAATGCAAAATGATTCGGGTTACATGCGATTGTGATCAAAAAGTTGAAGAACTACAAAAGAAAGTTTGCACTTTACAGTCTGTGGTAAAAGAGAAAAATGAAATAGTCAAGAACAATGCTAAATTAATTCAAAAATTATGCGCGACAATAGATCAGTGTGATCGTACAAACAAGATCCTTTTAGATGAATTTGCGTCATATCGTAATATCATTAACACCTTACATGTCAAGGTGAATCAACAACACGTGCGTTTGCAGACGCAAACAATTCCTACTCATCTGGTGCGTAATTCGATTACACTACCCTACCCACCTCCTGATACGCTCTTCTCAGGTGGTGTTATTGAAGCAGACGAGGTGCAAAAGCAGAAAAGATAATGTTGAATTTGAAAAATTTGTGTAAAATTGCTCTTCTGAACGTCGTAGATGAAAACTTAGCTGATAAGAATGTCGAACGTTGCTTTACTGCACGAAGAGTATTTTTGCAAAAAAAGGAAAACATGAAAATGAAGGAATTCATCAAACTGTGGAGGCTTAGCACAACACATTCTGATTTCTTGTGGCACGCGATAGAATGCAAGAACGATATCTGCGTGATCAGCACAAAAGAATTAGAGAATATGGAAATTCTAACATTTAGTTGTTCTTCGCTGTTCCCAAATGTTTACACTATGAATCTAGAAGAATGAGGAGAAGAAGAATGGTCGGCAAATCAAATGACATTTGATCATCAAACCATTATTCGTAACGTAACATTTGAAATGCTTTTCAGACATCAAGATTTGACTCATTCGTGCCAGTATTTTGGCATGAGGTACCAACGTAAACAATTTGACTCTAGAGGGTTAGAACAGTTTTTTAACTCTCACAAAAAAATTATAAATATTATATTATCAGTCTATGCACAATATATAAACGATGAAGTACTGGACTTCTTATTATGTCAATCATGTATATAATTTCGTTTTAGCACTGTTTAGTTTCTTGTAAATATCACTGGTAGGGTAGCACTTTTTTTCATCATAGAGCATTAACAATAAAAGACAATTTGAAGGGGTTTGTCTCTTACGTCATCATCATGACATATAAAACAATCATTGATCACTTTCAAACAAGAAACATGAGGTTGACCGAGTTGTGTAAGGTTACATTGTTGAAAGTTATTTGTCTTACATTTCCCGATTTTGACTGCGGAACATTACATTTATGTCGAATTCCAAACAAAGATATAGTTGATTTCGTTCATAGTAAAGATTACTATTATAAAAAAATTAATCGATGTGAATTTCTTTTGGGAAAGATTCCAATGTGGAAGGGACTTGTACATGGTCAGTTCTATCAAACCACCCTTTGAAGAAGTGAAGACTGAGAACAGTTTAGCAATTTATCGTCATATTCTTCACAAGAAAAATTGCGTTCATCAACGGGCAAGAAAGAATTTAAAAAATATCATGTAATTAAGCATGTTGCAAGATATTTATATGGTATACTTCGTAATTCAGACAATATAGAGGAACGATATGCTCAATACTATTATAATATAGACCTTATACTTCAAATGTATAGTATATGTATAAAGAATTATGTGCTACAATCACTCATTGCACAATCCAGTTAAATGTAACCTTGCGTAAATAGTGTAAAAAAACAATCTTTTTTCGCATAGATGTGGTCTCGAAGGAATGGACTGAGCGTAAAAATATTCATCCCATCGTATTGGTATTCGTATTCATACATGCGTGGATCACAATGTGGCGGTATTTCTTCAACCCGTTTTAATGTATATATCTTGGTGAAGGATCTTTCATCGAACTTTAACTCGTCACTTAAAAATCTCGTATATATTTTCATGAGCTCGTCAATTTCCATTCGTAGTTTGTTCACGGGAGATATCTCAACAAATTTCGTCGACAATATCTTCTCGCATCGATTCAGTAACAACTGCTTGTAATCATATTGTCGAATTAATTTTTGCACAACATGAGTCGGTTGAGATCTTAACCACTCTTTGGATTTCCCTAAGCAACACGCTAATTTATCTTCCCGTAAAGTATTCGCAAAATTCATCATCACATCAGCGCACGCAAACGATGTCATGTTAAAATGAATGCATTTTACAAAAAAACAATCTCTTTATTTATTTTAAAACGGTGTACATTTAAGACCGAATCTAGTACAAATTTCACAGTCATAAAACAATCCATGAGAACGAGCTTCTTTGAATGGGCATTTTACATTATTTTTTTCTATACATGTTTTACAATGACAAAAATGTTTTTTCTTTCATCATGCATTGATGAAAATACAAAGCTTCGCATTGTGTACAAACT
The DNA here is from genome assembly GCA_025400075.2 of Phenganax stokvisi. Lineage (NCBI taxonomy): Eukaryota > Metazoa > Cnidaria > Anthozoa > Malacalcyonacea > Clavulariidae > Phenganax > Phenganax stokvisi. The sequence continues at coordinate 7,002 of JAODVQ020383468.1, read as the reverse complement.
TTTCCTCTCGCTCTATCTATTGCATATCTCATTTCGTGCCATGCCCTGTCGAACTCATACGGTGTTTGTATGTTCTCTTCGGTAACTTTTTCGTACATTTTTTCATCGCCTTTGTTCATCAAAAGCCATGTCACTCGCGCCGTCACTTTCGGATGTCTCATAGACGTTAGAGGTATTCTCACCGTGATTTTCTTTGTTATTTCTTCCCTCTTCTCCGCCAATTGTGCACCAAGCAAATATTCCATACTTACATGTAGTGTCTGATGGTGTCTATCTCCCCTCTGCAAGGTCTCATTTATATACCCGCTACCGTCTACATGCACTCCATAATAAAATAGTATTCAAAAAATCAAATCCAAAATGCAAACCTAAAATTATATACAAAAATTGACAACATTTATTCATTCAGTTTTCTACATTAAAGAATAAATTACCAAACACGAGCATCATTCTATAATTTTCACAGAATTTAGGTCTACTATTTTGACGTACATACAAGACTACCTTGAATTTACATTCCTTTAAGAAATTTGTATGTTTATCGTGTGTTTTTAAAGTTCCTTTAAGAAATGAATGAACCCTTTCCCAAATAATACATCTGTATTCGTCAAGTGTATCTTCGATCGCTATGATTTCTGAATCGCCCATCGCCAAGAAAAACACCGTGCCGACTTTTCCAGATTCATCGTCGCAGTATTCAAAATGTACAATGAGCGCGTGTTCATCCAATCGGTTCCAAGCTTGAGGGTGAAAACGCTTCCAATCAGTGACCACAAAATCGATGTTTCTTGAACGCAATATTTTCCAACAAACTTTTTCGCCATCAAAATCGCTAAATGGACATCGTGCTCTATATTCTTTATAAACTTCGAATATCCTATTCATCCAACTGAACAAACCGTTCTCCTTCTTCGCCATCAAGAAATTCTATATTTTAATCACTCTATGTTAGCAGCAATTTGATCAATATTTGGATTACGATCATCACCATAACCGTCGTTTTTTATAGATTTGTTTTCCATATCATGCCATATGATAGTTAACAGATGTGAGTCATCAATTTTGTAAATGCTAACACCTCTTATAAATGGGAAGTGAATTCCACTCGCTGATTAAAAATTCATATACTTTACTTTCTCATATACATAAGTTCCGTTCATAAAACACCATTTCAATTCGACATAGATCGTTTATAAATTGTAAAACGGTGTACAACAAATGCACATGGTCAAAAAAAAAGAGTAGCTCGCAGCAGCGTCACAATGTCTGACTGACGATCCGTGAGTTGATACATGTCAATTTTTATACGATTAAAAAAGCGTTTTATTAAATGTACATTCTCGTGACTCTCCAAAACAACTGATACTGATCATTATTACAATATAAATCATTGTGCTATGAAATACAATGCCCAGTATAGAAAAAAAAAAGATAATATTTTGCAACAGTTTGAAGAATCAGTAGTAGCCATTCTTTAAAATAACAGCTTGCCAACAATAAACGATAGAGAAAAATAGATCAACCTGTCTTTGGGATTCCAGCGTAAGATGCAACATGATAACCTATCGGATCATGATCTGTATGAGTACAGTTCGTTCCAGCTTGTTTACATAGAGTTATAAAGTATATGAGATAACTAAATCCACCGATAACTAAATCCACCTAAATCCATGAAATCTACCAATACGACAAAGCAACAAAACGTCTTAACGGAAACCATTAGTCACTCTAAATTCCAATCTGGAAATATCTTCAGGTTCCAAAATAACATTCACGCTGTCTTGTTCAATGCACTTGTAACCAGCTTGTTCTACTTCTTTAAATATATGTTGAACTAAATCGTCTTCGATTATTTCATATGAATATATGAAATTTTCAGGTATAAATTTACATTTATACCCTAGGTGGTTACTTAATATTGCACGAAAATCTTCTAATGGAATTATATGATAGAAAACACAACCATAAAAACTCTAACTGTATGAATTCTTCAAAAACCAATGCAACCATACAAGTTTGCTCATTTTCTTAATCTAAAAACGGTGTGATTTCTAACCGCGTTATGTGCTCTTTACCGTAAAGTGATTTACCGTATTCTTCACTACAACTGAGAGGTTCGTCGACCACCGAGTCATATATATGCTTATAATTTGCTTCTTCTTCTATACAGTACTCATCGACAAAAGGTAAAAATTTCCAAATTTTTGTCGATTGATAATATGCGTTGATTATTTCACGAAAACGATGCAGAGAAATTATTTGCGATTGTTGAGAATCACGAGTTGTATAACGAAATTCTTCAGCCCTTATTGAAAACGTCGAACCTTTTATCATAAAACACCAATTTAATTCTACTTTATTCTAAGAAAAATCCAATCTAGCTATATCATCGCTGTTGTCAATGGGTGCTCCGCATTCGTAAAAAACCCACAGTTTCATCTCCTTAAATATATGCTGTAATAAACCTGGTCCTTGAACCGTATAAAACGTCACATAATCATTAATTACCAATTGATAGTCTTTATTATAACTAGATAATATCGATCGAAATGCATGAAGACCAATTTCACATGCAAATTGATAATCATAGAGACTGTATTTGTTCGTGTACCAATATAATACTATGATCAGTTCACTTTCTTTACGATATCTGGCGCATTCCTCTTCAGAGATAAAAAGCCCCTTTCTGTGCACATCCCTTTGATTTCTTTCCCTGTGATATAAACTTTCTTCTCTTCTTTCCTTCTCTTTGTTGCTCAAAGGTACACTATGTCTTCTTCTCTTGGCAATAGTGTTCATCCTTGAAATTCGTTTCTTCTCTAATGAGCGTTTCCAATCGGTCCTTTACAGTTGCACAATACGCGTTGCTTCTGTTGCGCAGCAAAAGATTCTTCTCGTCCAACAATTGCTGTAAACACTTTACAGTCCATGTATATTACGCAAACTTATCTCTTGTGAAATTATGTCAAGATCTAACCAAATTCGGTCATAATAGTTTTTTTCACAGAATTATTGCCAAAGCGATGCGTACATCCGACGATATTGTCCTCATATTGTACACGATTAATAGCCATCCTCTTAACAATTAAATTCTTCAAATGCAAACACTCATATATATATCACAGAAGCGTTAATGATTTTTAATTATATAATTTTTATATTAGTGAACTTTTGCCCTTTTAAAATACTAGCGTAAATATAGTATCGTTGATCAAATGATTTCTCAAGACATTGCATATTCATGCAATACATTGTAGCTCGTGTATAATTCACCAATTCTGGCAAGCATTGTTTATTACACGTTTGAGCCAACATCAAATCCACCAATTCAAATGCCAAGGTATTATATTTTATAAAAACATCGATATTTTTCTCTATAATTTTTTTAATGTCTGCAACATCATAATCATCACGCAACATCTGCTCATATTCTACCAACACAGGATGGTCAGAATAAAATGAATGTAATTTATCGTATTTTTCTGATACTATTTTATTACTAAAAGAAACAGGTATGCAATTGCATAATGGACTGCACATTTTTCTGTTCAACAATATAACATAATCACTGTAATCATTCAAAATATCTTCACTCGGGTAACAAAATACACACATTATTTACTTTTTAACAATCTATTGCGCGCATCAAACAACCTCTCGAGCTTATTCAGCATTATACACTTTTCATCGTTGACCTCTTGTCTTATACGTTCCAAAAAGGCAAACGCTAACTCGCTATATTTGTTTATAAACTCATCATTTTCCTGTATTAATGTTTTAGTATAATAACGAAAAATATCCTCATTATCGTGCAAAAATCTCTCATAACCACTTAAAAACCACCCGTGCTCAATATAATACGTTTGCAATTCGTCATATGCGTCCGAAACTTTCTCATCATAAAGAGCGAACACACAACAATCACAATTAAACGGGACATTATTCATACATGTTGTACGGTCAAATATATTAATATATTCACTTCTACAATCCTTTTCCTCCTCACTCTTAACACAACAAGATTTACACATCGTTTTCATCTACTAACACAACCAACACCTAACCTCAAATACCGCTACATTATTTATTCTACATTTTTATAAGACCCAGCGCGGCGGAAAGGTTATCGCGTTGGACTGTAGTTCCGAAGAATGCGGGTTTGAGTCCCGTTGTTGGGATATTCTTTTTTCTAAAATACCATTCAAAAAATATCGATAATGCACACAATAGTAAAATACTACTCGAATAATACGAAGCTGCGCGTGTAATACAAAACCCATCGTATCAAACAATCAGATTCAAGGAAAAAAAGGGAAATCCCCGACCGGAAATATTATCATCCATATAATACCATGCAATTCATTATCTTATTCAGTCAGCTCAACCACGGCTTCGGAGTGCGGAACTAAGCCAAACCTATCTATTCACTAAGAATAGATTAATTAATCATCACAAAAACACACACCATCCCCTACAAAATAATACAAAACCAATCAAATTGCTTGATAATCACTCATTAAAAAATATTAAATAATAAATAAACCAACAAACAATCTGATTGGTTCAACATTCAGCAATTATTAACACTGTGTCCACCATACTTCATGTAAACACACAACAAACACTCGCAAAAAAACTGAATCTAATTACTCATATCACACACCCCCCGAAAAAACACCCGATTTTTACCCATTTTTTTGCTGATTCAGCAATTTATCGTAATAGTAAAATATACTAATTCTTCGCTTAGCAACCACGCCTTCTGAAAAATAAAAATATATATAAGTAAACTACTAATAGAATAAAAAAGATCAAGAATAAGATTAAGATAAAGATTAAGATAAAGTAGAAAATGAAATTTTTTAAGTAAGAAAGAATATTCTGTATGATAAAAGATAAAATCTCAAAAAAGTTAAGAAGCTCCTCATAATACGTCGTTTCTATGAGTTCTTTATAATTCTTATTCTTTTCGAGGTAAATAGGATTAAAGTAAAAAATTGTATTTATAATATATCTTTTACTTTCTCTTAGATTTTGTCTAAGTCTTATAAGCTGATGTTTATCAAGCTCTTTTAAGTTAAAGCTAATTAGTAACTTATAAAGCTCCTTCACCTCACTAAGAAGACCTTCTTTTAAAGGATTACTCATTTGTTTAAATAGCAATTAACACATACTTTGATAAGAAGGGTAGGCCAAGAGCAAGAGTGGATAAGAAAAAAATCGTTTTCTTCTTAGGAGGTCTTTGAATGTAGAGTATTTCTCCATAATTTTTCTTAAACTCATATTCCTCCTTAAGGGTAAGGATAGACTTATTTATAATATTGTTTATTTTCTTATTAATCACCTTATATTTTGTTAACTTCTTCCTTTCATGAAAGAATCCATCAATATAACTAAGCCAACCATTATCGTCTACATTATTATTCATTCTTGTTAGTTCGATTATGCTGGGTTCCTCTCCATCTAGCTCTTGAATTAAGTCTTTTGTTATTTGGTAACTTCTGTTAGCTCATCATTAACAAATTTTATTACGTCTTCCTTCATTTTATCTTAAGAAGAAAAAATTAAGAAAATTAAGCCAAGTCCTAAGATAATGTAGGAGTAATTCCAAGACTCAATGTGCTGTTTTTTAAAAGGCAATTGCGCCTCAACTTGTTGAGCCCACATATCACTCACCAAATCTACTACGTTCGTTATTAAAGAAAATACTAATAGAAGAATTCTTAAGATAAAATTAGCAACTTTCATAATAAATAACCAAATAGAGAGCCAAGTACTTGATAATCTTAAGTTGTTTGATAAAAAAATCATGATCTGATCTAGCACGTTCAAGATAAAATCAATAAAATCAAACAAGAATTGTGTATCAAAGTTCGTTATCGTATTTAAAGTCTCTAAGATGTCCTGATATATCTCGATGAATCCTAGAATGAGTACTTTATAAACACTATGACACACATGATAAATATCATGAATTGTTTCAGCAAATCAATGAAAAATGTCCACAATAATGCTGTTAAAAAATAAGGTTGTGTCTTCTATGTCTTGTTCGGGTTCCTTCCAAAACCAATTTCTACTCATTTATTTATAATATCTTCTCCAAGCAAAGATAATCGTTATAACGACGATGACAAACATTATTTTTAACAAGTTTCCACCTGCGAGACTTACCCCTGACTCCAACACACCTAAGGTTCTTTTTAAAGGTTCTAATAATACCAAAGCGCTTCCTGTAATTTTTTTAGATTGCGCCAGGAGCTTTCTCGTATTTTGTAAGAGCTTTTGTACATCCTCCATGACGTTTCTTCCTCTTTTTTTTCAAGGCTACGATCATAGACACTAATCCTGTAATCGTTCCAGCCAAGCCTACACCGATCTTAAACTTGTTGGTCATGACCCATCGCTTAAATCTTTGTAGCCTTGTAAGCTTGTCGCGTTCGATATATTTTTCTAAAGCATCTCTGACTTGTATTAGTTTAAGTCTAGCATTGTTTTGAAATCTAAGTTTTCCTTTGGAAAGCTCAATCACTTTTTGAATTGTTTCGATAAATTCTCTTCGTTTAGGGTCTTGTTCATTGAGTAGCTTATGCCTCCAATAACTAGAGTCATTTTGAAGTTGATCAAGTTTTTCTTTGATGGTGTCTCCTTTGGGTTCGAGGATTTGATTGATTTTGAGGTTTTCTTCTGGACTAAAAACACGTTCGTAATCGGGATTGAGGAAGAGATCTTCTAAGATTTTTTGCTTTTCACGACCAATGTCTATGGGCGGCCGTTACCACCAAAAATACCACATTTGTCAAATCAATGGTCATAAATAGAAGTCATTCATCATAAGCATAAATCATTCATAATGATTAAAAATGATTGAACATCATGTAGTAATATGGCTGGACAAAATACGAAATGGTTCGTCTAAACGTGAAGTCATTCACTTTATAGTAGTCTAATTCATTTACCGTTGCGTTGATTTATCTAGAAAAAGTGAAACAGTTTAACACGTTT
>JAODVQ020383258.1:0-11272 GCA_025400075.2 Phenganax stokvisi | reverse complement strand
GTTACCCAACCCTTATCTCTTCTTGCTGTTATAATTTTCATTAACCATTCTCTACCACAAACTCTATTGTACAAATCTTGCTTCGAATTTTTCATACTCATCCTTTAACGACTATCTCCTCCTCCTCCTCATCCTCCACCATCTGTCCCTCTTCTCTTCCCCTTTCTCCTTCTCCTCCTGCTCCTCCTGCTCCTCCTGCTCCTCTTTCTCCTCCTCCTCCTCCTCCTCCTCCTCCTCCTCCTCCTCCAGGTGATAGTTAATCTGTTACAGTCCAGAGGAAGAGATGAGTTAGTGATGAGACTCCTATCATCACTCTGTGTGTGTTCTGAGGTAGCCATGAGAGACAAACAGAGACTTATCTATCAGCACCTCCTTGATTGCAGGGACTTACTCATACACACCTCTCTACATGACTACATACACTGGTATGGGACATAAAATAATGAACTTTTTTTGGCTATTAGTGTGTAAATGTTATAACATTAGAGAAAGTGAAATGTTTAGGGACATATGTAATTACATCTGCGCAATAAGCTTCGGTTAGCTTCACATCATAAACTGGCATAAGGGCTTTCATAAGTTATGGGGTGAATATTTCTAATTATGCCAGATAGTGTATATCAAAGCATCAGCAAAGTTTATAGACAATGTGTGGAACAGTTTCAATTTCATGTTTCTCTTAGCCTGTGCAGCTCACTCAAAACTATTCACCGAATGGCTCTATATCATGTACAGTGCCTTGTTAAAGTGAACTCCAGGGGACCAGCTTAAAATGTTCACACAAACAGGAGTTTCATTTAAAGACTAGCTATAGTATAGTGTAAGCTTGTAGAAGGGACTCTAGAGTTATTTCCTACTAAAGGGGTATTTCGTATTAACAGTATTCGCTTTACCCAGGTTCCACTTGTATATTATCAGAATCTATCACCCTCCCTCCTCAACATACTACAGTATTATTCATGGCCTGTAATAGTTTCCATTGAGGTGGTGGTAGTATGACTGTTCTCTTTTCCTCCAGTCTTCACCCTGGTATCTGTATTGAGGTCAACGACAGGGGCACCCCTCACAGAAAGTGGTATTATGAAGTCCACATTACTAAACTACCAACTCAGGACACTCACTCGCCATGCCATTTCCGAGTTGGTTGGGCCCACCCTACCCTCTTCTCCTCTCGTCCCTCCAGTAATAGTATCATCACTACATCTGGTGGTGTTGGTGATGACTTGTACTCTACCTCGTTTGACGGAGAGCTCTTTTGGTTTGGTGGTCATCCTCTTAGAGCCACTAGTGCCACTTCATCTAGCTCCTCCCATCGCAAGGCCATGCTCACCAGACAGGTTTCTCTATCTACCTCTCCTGTACCTACTGGAGACCAGCAGAAGCTGGAAAAAGATGGAGGAGGAGTTGCTAGAGGGAGAGGAGAAGTAGGAGGAGAAGGAGCAGGTGGAAGAGGAGGAGGTGGAGGTGGAGGAGTAGAAAGGAAGGCACATAGGGCAGTTGATGAAGGTGATGTCATTGGTTGTTATCTGGATCTGGACACACAGGAGGTGTGGTTCAGTAAGAATGGATCTACTATGACTGGAGTACTAAGAGTGCCTCATATTGATGATGTGATTACCCCTGCAATCAGCTTGTCTAATAATATAAGGTATTCAATATGACTGTAGAGATATCATAACAACACGGTGTTCTTTCAAGTTATTATTAATGACTTTGGGTAAAAAATGTATTGTGGAAACAACCTGCATAAGACAGACACACGAAAGTTCCACATCACATTTTCTTTTAACTAGTAATAGTGGATAGGTTAAGCTCATCTCTACAGTATAATATTTGTTTGAATATGTGGAGGAGTAGCCCTAGATGTGTGTTCTGTTTAAAGGACATTTTATTATGAGTGTTTCATTCAGAGGTGTCCTTTTAGTTCCACTGTACAATACTGAGAAGTCAACAGAAGCAATATAGTTGTGTATACAGTACACAGCTGTTTAGTCAAACTATTGCTGTTGAATTGGATGAAAGAGGATTTAGCAAATAAAACATTTGTGTCCTCTGCACACATACATGTAAAACTACGCTGTATGCACATGAGCTGTTTGCAAGTAAAGCTTTAACCTAAGGAGGAACGGCTATAATTGTAACGGTGCAAGGAAACAATATTCTCTAATATTATTCTCTATTCCACAGTGTGGAGGTGTGTTATGGAAAGAGTCTAGGTGAATTCACTCACTCTCCTCTCTCGGATTACTCTGGTCTCTGTGAGGCTTTCCACCCTAATACCAGTAGTACCGACCTCCTCCTCAGACCATTCATATGTCTCGGCTCCTCTGGAGATCTAACTATAGCTGGTCCTCCTGTTCTGGCATGTCACGAAGGGTTTGTCCCTGCCCCGATTGATACCAGTGGGCTCTCTCTTCCCAGCTCTCTACTGGGGATCAGAGAACAGCTGGCCATTCAGCTACATGAGGTCTGGGCCAAAAACAAGATTGATGCTGGCTACACCTTTGGCGAGGTGAGACTGTGATTCTTTCAATTCATCACCTAGACTTAGACCAGTGCACTCATTCATAAAACCATCCGGACAATCCTAAGAGTGTCCAACCAACTTTAGACCTGTGCACTCATACATAAAACCATCTGGACAATCCTAAGAGTGTCCAATCCAATTTAAACCTGTTCGATGTGAATAAATTCCTGCATGACTTACCTCTCCGTGCATAAAGTATCTGTGTAATTCATATTGCTGATAGATAATTGGTAATTAACCCTCGGTGCGCATGCGCGACGGTTACGGTAGTCGTTCTGTCTGTCTGTCCGTCCGTCCGTCTGTGTGTGTGTCTGCCCGCGGGCGTACTCAGTTCTCCGTGAAGCATTTCTTATGAATTCGAAGCTATATGCCCAACGTGTAATGATCTTCCTAATTTTTCTGGATTTTGGCCAAATATGTTTCTTTGCAAAGATATAGCTATTTTCATGTCTATTCATGTTGTGATTGGCTGCGTGCGCAGTATTGCGAATGAGTCTTACCTTTTCGCTCAAGCGTAGTCGTGCAGCCTTCATAGCCTAATGGCTATTATGTTGCTATGTTTTACGGCAGTTAAACGACGGATGTGTCTGTAGTAGGTTCGATTCCCGCACAACCGCTTTTTTTCTTCTATGAAAGGCGAGGAGGTGTGGTTAGTTGGTAGCACGCCTGCAGTGTTTAGCGCCGAGGGTTTGCACTCTAGTGCTTTTCATTATTACAGGAACGTAATGATGGCCTGAAGCAGCACCCCATGTTGTGTCCCCTCTCCTCACTACCTCCTGAAGACAATCAATATAGCCACTCCTTGGCCTACCAGACTCTGGCTACTCTCATGGTCCTCGGCTATCATATAGTTCCTCCGAGTTCCCGCCGTTCCTCCTCCTGCCACCTCAGATACCAGGAACTTGAGGAGGAGATATACAGACAGAGCAATGGCTATATTCCACGACCTCTAGACCTGGACTCTGTGAAAATAGAGGATAGTCTGAGAGATCTAGTTCAGAGATTAGCTGAGAATTGTCATGATGTGTGGGCTGCCTCTCGTATCAAGGAAGGCTGGACCTACGGGAAATCCACCGTACGTACACACTTTAGCATAGATTGTGATACCTTCACAGACCATGCTACATATCTGTGTGTTATGGTGTTAAAGTGTAGCAGTACGTATAGGCTAAACTTAATGCAAGTGGAACGAAATTGCATCCTTTCTTCATTTTCTATAATATTTTAAGTCCATCTTTAAAACTTGACCCCTTTATAATGCTACATTTCATTTAACCACCTCTATGTGTGTATGTATGCTGTGGATGGTACTCAACAGATGATATATATTGCTAAGGACTATGTATAGACTAGAGTAATTTACGTATGTGTTTAATGGTAGGATGCAGACTCAAAGAAGAATCCATGTCTGGTACCATATGATAAACTGGATCTTGCTACTAAGAAGAGCAACTGGTATGTGTAACTCTAATGTACTTACAAATCTCAGTATTATTACTCTATTCTCTTCCCACTCAGGGACTCTGCACGTGATACAGTACGAACTGTGTTAGCTCTGGGATGTTCTATCAGCTCCTCCTCCTCCTCCTCCTCATCCTCCACCACCACCACCACCTCACCTTCCTCTACCACCACCTCCTCCTCACCTCTCCATAGTCTAAGTGTACAGCAGTTGACTAGAGAGCACTCTGTGACTCAGGTCAAGACAAGAAACTTTAGAGGACAGACCTGCTATGCCATCAACTCTGGGAAATGGTATATATGTACACAGTGTTTGCCACTAGACACCTATATAAGTATGTGTACCTACTTAATTCCAATAGTGTGTCTCAATATAATTATTTTGTATGTATAATTACGTAGAAGGAACATATGTCACTCTCTTGGTAGATATTATACAGCCTTTATGAAAAACAGCCTCTCTGATAAAAAGGCATTTCCTGAAAATGTGTCCCAGGTGAACCTTTCTAAATCAACAATTTGCAAATCCACAAGAATAATAATGTAAATAGACAATAATAATTATGACCTATTTAGCCTATGTAGTTTTTTCAATTGATATGATTGTTTAAATTGCCAGGTACTATGAGGTTAAGCTACTGACGGATGGAATGATAAGGATTGGTTGGGCAACCCCTTTAATTGAGCCTAATATGCCACTTGGAGAGGATGAAAACTCCTATGCCTTTGATGGATACTTGGTGAGTCGAATATCATACAAGTTTTTCTATGCAAATAGTGAAATTTTCACTAACTACCAAGACCATGAAAGCATATAGACTTTTACATTGATTTAACATGCTTACATTACACAAGTATTGCATAAGAGAATATTCATTCAAACAGCAAAATTCTTCCGTTTAGATATAATCGACTTCACTTATTGTTCATGCTCTGCGTAAATCGTGGGCTTTTATTTTTGCAATGTTGTGTACATGCTCCATGCAAAGAAGTTTGAGCAAACAATGTTAAACATTCTCCTACATAGTTGACCTGATCTGTGTTGATGTAGTAAGTTGATCACTGACTGATGTTCTCACTGTAGGCATGTAAGTGGCACAATGGTAGAGAGAGTTATGGTCAGAGATGGAGTACAGGAGATGTAGTAGGATGTCTACTGGACATGGACCAGGGTCAGATAGCATTCAGTCTGAATGGAGACCTCCTCCAAGATAGTATGGGGTCTACTCTAGCATTTGAGGGAGTTAGGGGTGTGGCTTTAGTTCCTATGGTTACTATGGCTGCTGGACAAAGAGCTAAACTTAATTTCGGAAGATCTGAGGTTGGTGTCCTGCTCATATTTCACTGCTTCTAGTTGATTACTCTAAATGACACTTTTTGTTGTTACCTATACATATAAGATCCAGTCAGTATTAATACATAATGTACATGCCTTTAACTCCTTGTATACACATACGGAAACATATTTAGGGAACCTTTATATGAGGTAACAACTGCATTTTTGATGTAATAACAGCTCATTTTTGTCTTGCGATAAGGAGAATTAGCTTCAAATATCTTACTACATACATTATGTATGTGCACACATTTTATTGTGTTATTAGACAGTGTTTGTGTACACTTTTACATGTGAAAATATTGAATTTTGTATCAGGAGGCACTGCGAAGTAATTTCTCATCACTGGGTTATAAACCACTCTGCAGGTACGTATGTCCACTGGGTGTTGTTATACGTAGAACTGTTTTTACCTTCTATGTTATTGTTTCCTAATAATAGTCCATCATCTCTTCATTATAATATTCCACTGTGGTACTCCTGGCCCCACGAGACCATGGAGCCCCTCTCCTCCTCCCACCCTCGTCTCATCGTCTCACAGAGATCCAGTGAAGTATCCCCGAATCCTGGTCCAGCTGTCCTCTCTGTTTCCTGTAGAGACTGGGATTACTCTCTGACAGCAAATACTGAGTGTTTGAGACTGAATGTTGGAGTCACAGTCACTCCTGGTCACCTGTCTACTCATCCTACTTCATCTCTTCATCCTAGACCTGGCCCCTTCACTCCATCCTCCCCCTCCTCTTCCTGTGGCTCTTCAGATTCTGTTACTTTCTCTACTCCTAAAAGGAGAGTGGTGTCATACACAGCAGTGATCCCAGTAGGACAGAATCCCGGGGCAGTCTATGTTGGCTGGACAACTGCCCAGTTTCGTTATGTGGCATCCCAATTTGAGAATAATGTATGGAGTGAAAGAGAAGGAGGAGGAGAGAGGGTATATGGACAGAGGGTGGAGTGTATGGGAGTGACCGAGGTCTATTCTCCTGACTCCAGTTCTACTAGTGGTGATATAGACCACTGCCACTCTTCTGCTTATCTTGTCTGTGTTAAACAATTGTTACCTCAGCTCAAAGATGATAATCTTACTGTGTCTGTTCGGTGAGCTATATAACATTTAGTCCAAAATTGAAGTAATATCTGTAAAGATTTATATCTCTAAAAACAATGTACACCATATGTATACAATCAATGGTACTCTGCCATAATCGGAAGGGTTAAATATGTACATGGGTTTAGCAACTTTAACGAAATTTCTCCTGTGAAGTATTATTTACGTAGTAAGGTAGTCTAATCTGCATCTTGTACAGTGTCACATCTGAGGCTACCATGCTATAATTACACTAATTTAATAAGATTAATGTCAGAATGATATCTTCTTTCATCCTACAGTGTGGTATGTACTCTGGACCAGGTATCAGGTGTGGTGACATTCTCAGTGATGAAAGGAAGCCAGAATCTTCAGTCTACCTCTAACACTATCACTCTCACTGTCACCAGTCATAGTAAACTGTTCCCTACTGTTATCACCACTCCTTCTACTGACCGAGTGATTGACCTTGATTTTACCCCTCATCTCTGTTGTAACTCCATCTCCTCTACCCTTCTTCCTCCCTCCTCCTCAATCTCCTCCGTGTCGGGGACCAAACTTCCCCACTGTCCCCCTCGTTTCATGCTAATGGTCCAGAGTCCGAGTCCGTGGGTGAGACAGCCATTTCATAAAGTCCCGTACACTACATCAGTGTTATCTGGAGGAGGTGTTGGGGTCCAGTCTCACAAGGAACCTAGTCTCTCTGTGTGTGCCACTCTCCCGGAGGAGGACACAGTGATGGATCTCCTTGAACTATCTGAGAATGAAAAACTCCTGAATTTCCACGTCAGCTCACTTAAAGCTTACTCTGCGGTGGCATCACACTGTAATAAAGCCATTGGAGAGAGAGTCGGAGGACTCCTGGACCCACCTCAACTCTTACACTGTCTCAAACTCAGAGGAATGCACTTTTCCCTCCGTGCTGCCTACATTGAGCTATTCAACACCCTTCATTTGGATCCAGAGGTTCACAATAGACTAGTAACTAGAGGAGAGTTTGTTCTCCCTCTCTCTGCCTGCGAAACATCTATCCCACTCTCCTTCCCCGAATCTAAACAACCATCATCAAGACCTGGTCGTAGTGACCGCCATGAAGTAGACCAGGCTCTGTTGAACCAGAATAGAGTCACTCATAATACTAGAAGTCATCTACCTTGTGGAGCAGGAGTAAAAAATACCTGTAAATGCAAGTTCTCTATCACGAAATTGAAGGAGATGGTATTTTATGACCTTGAGAAAATCCTTTCTACCAGGTAAGCATTTACATGCTCATACAGATAGTACACACATAATGTACAAGCTTAATACTACATTAGCAAATCCTTTGAAAGTTACATACATACATACATACATAGCCCTTGGCACATAATATACAAGGCTACGGCTCTATACGTTTTATTGCTATGGTTACGTACTCTTGGAGCATTGATGATAATCTCTTGATTTGTCATAATGTAGTTTTGATGCCAGGCATATATGTACACACATTCGTATATAGTTACGTGTGTTAATTCCTAACTGTGACAGCCTTATTGATTGTCTGATCACAGGTAGACAATGATTTCTATCTGTGTAGGTATCATAAGGGTACTCTCCTTCCTCGTATGAGTTGTTCTGAGGTGATAGTACCTCTATTGACACTGTTAGACAATCTTCTGGTGGTGGGTGCACTACAAGACTCCAGAGATATTGCCAGACTACTCTCTCTACTTGACCCTCATAACTTTGCTGTTAAAGGAAGTCAGTACATATTACTAGTTGTAGACTCTTTAGGAACTGTTATCATCTCTCTTGTATGTACTTACATATGAAAGGCATCTCAAGTGGGAGGCATGATGGCTTACTTGAGCTGCCAGTGTAATGAAGCAACGTCTCCTTCTACCAATCAGGCTCCTGGTTGTAAATAGAACACATGCATTGAACATGAAACCATAGGTGAAAAGATTCCTAATTTGAAGAGGTTGAATATATGTGTAGGACATTTGTGAAACACATATTAAATTAGATTGGAGGGGCACCTTAATATCCATTAAAGAGGGGTTATTCTTCTAGTGTGTCCATCATTCAGAGGTGTCTGTTTTGATATTTATCTGTGCTGAATTATGAACATACTACCTCTGCTTTCTGCAGCTCGATACAGTGAGGGTCTATTGTCTCTACAAGTAGCAGTGGAGGAACCAATCAAACTGGCTCTATGTAAGATCCTCCATCATCTCTGTGACAGTCAGGTTCAACACAGAGTAGAGTCCATTGTCTCATTTGCTGCGGGGTACGTCGAGTCTCTTCAGAATGACCAGAGTAAGAGATACCACGACACCTTTGATAAGACACCTAAAGAATTCCGTTCTCCTCCTACTAAACAGGTAATTATGTGTACGTATGTATTATGTTAGTCATCTTACCTAGCCTTGCCTACTGTTGTGTTGTATAGTCGACTCAGGCCCACTGCCAACTGGCTACCCCTGGTAGCTCAGTTAGTAGAGCACTCGGCCCGGAATGTTGGGTGTCGTGGGTTTGAGGCCCATTCAGGGCAGTTCTTTTCTTTGGAAATAGATTACCTGGGTGGTATTGCTTTGCTTGTTGTGCATTTTCCTTGGAGTAGTTATGCATAATCAGATAAGGAAATATAGTTTAATTATTTACATTTGCAGAATGTGCTAGTGGCACTGCCATGTCTCATATGTCGCTGTTGTACAAATGTAGTTTTATGGTCATCAGCTCATGTATGATGTTGCTGTACAGTTGTTGGACCTAGTAATGTCTTCTCTCTGTCTTTGCAGATAGAGGCTCTACTGTCATTCAGTAATAAGAGCCAGTTTCTATCAGAGTGTCCAACCCCAGAGGACCTCCGTCAGACTCTACATTCATTCCACTCTGATATCAGGAGGCACTGCACAGTAGATCATTCCACTGGACACTCCTCTGATAATATGATAGACAAATCGTTAGTTTGACTACTGGTAATGTAGCTATTTGCTGAATAATGATATTCATGATTGGGTACCAACGCAACTGGAACCATAGAACTTGTCTTTACCATTCATGGGCATTAGTTTGATCATTTGTAATGATATTCATCATTGTGTATAAACACACCTGGAGTCATAGAACCTTATATTTTATAAAAAAAGCACGGGACAATCAGCACAGGGAGAAGTGAGACACACAGAACCTTGTTTCCAATGCACTGTGTAAACATCTATTATGTTAGACACATGCGTATTATAGTGACTCTAACTCCAGGATGGTTGACAAGTTAAAGACACTGGCAGTACTGCTACACAAGGCCCTCCTCTCCTCAGATCATGGGTCAGAGGAGAGAAGGAGGAAGGATGGAGAAGGAGTGTGCTCTCTACAGGGAATGATAGTGAACACTATGGTACAGTGGGCACAGCAACCCATCCAGTGTCGTCACCTCATCCAACACATCTTCTCTCTTCTCTACCGTCAGTGTGATGAAATCAGTGAACTGGTGAGGTCCACAATACACACATGCGTAAACATGTGCTGAATTGTTCAAATACAGTGTAATGCCATGCCCATTAATTATTACATTCCACTACAGTAGCATGCACCACTGACTACTCGTAATTTCTATATCACTCAAGTGGTTCGCGTCACGCATTCATTGTGTGTTAGGTTGCTATGGTGGGGAAATAAGTATGTGCATATTATGTGTTGTATGTAAGAGTGATTCGTATGAAAGGTGTCAGGATGTTTATTTGTATGTTTGTACACTCTCTTGAAATGCTTCTTAATCATTGGTGAAGACCACTTTATTGGTGTTCCCAATCCAGTGATCTTCATGAGCCAGTCAAGTAGTCTACATACAGACTAAGAAGCAC
Organism: Phenganax stokvisi; assembly: GCA_025400075.2. Classification (NCBI taxonomy): domain Eukaryota; kingdom Metazoa; phylum Cnidaria; class Anthozoa; order Malacalcyonacea; family Clavulariidae; genus Phenganax; species Phenganax stokvisi. The sequence continues at coordinate 1,019 of JAODVQ020383258.1, read as the reverse complement.
TCTAAGAGAGTGTGTTCAAACATAGGATGCTTATTCTGCCACTTTTGGTTGTTTCTTTTCATTAATTGTATTCTCCATATATACGTAATTAGAAGTTTGGCACATTAAACAGTTTGTGTGTTCACTCCTGTTACATTCTTTCTCTAATGTTGTCATACTGGCACAGGTGGAAGCTCTACAGAAGACCTATGTAATAGATGTAACAGAACAAAACAGAGAAGGGAAGATGAACTTTAACCTCCCAGAGTTTAAGAGAGCTCTGGGATTTCTGAGGCTGTTGTTGAAGATTGGAATGGGAAGATGTGAAGAGCACACTCTCAAGAATAGTCTCAGGTCTGGCGGAAATACTACACATATCCATAATATATTATATGTACGTGTTCTTTTACTTCCCTTGTACGTAAATTATAGTATGCCATGCTCTGACATAGTTTGGTAGGAGTCACCCCTTTGCCTTGCCTAGTGCTGTGTGTTGTATACATATTTTGATCTACTTACTGTGTCCATGTTTCCTTGTTGTTGATTGATTTTTGCTACTCCAGTTACTGTATAACATATCTCTCTACAGGAGTGTCAGTCATAGTGGGATATTCTATTGTCATCCTCAGCTACTGAGATCATTAGGTGTTCATCTGACAGTCCTGGGTCTAATGAGGTCTTATCTGGGTATCAGTGTGGCTGGTCTGGAAGATGATAAATTCCTCACTTCTCGTAGAAAGAAAAAAATGGCTATGACCAAGGTGTGCTCACTAACTGTGTCATAGCATTTACACTGGTCCCATAGGCTCCCCTATGTATTTATATCATTTTGAAACCCACACAAAGTTTTGTTCCACCAAAGGGTCAGGGAAACCTACTACATAACATGCTTTTATAAATTTATGATAGTTAACCCTCGGTGCGCATGCGCGAGGGTTACGGTACTTGTTCTGTGTGTGTCTGTCTGTCTGTTTGTCCGTAATCTCACATCTCACTTCTCGAAGCATATTTCGCGCTGAAACTGCAGCTAAATTATCTTC
>JAODVQ020383151.1:0-11273 GCA_025400075.2 Phenganax stokvisi | reverse complement strand
ACACACAGGAGCAGTACCGTAACCCTCGCTGCGCATGCGCGCCGAGGGTTAATGAGAAAACTGCAATGGCTGAGCACTTGAGCATCCATGCATGTAGAAATATTATATTAAATACTTTGGATATGACTAAACATCATCTGAGCAAATATAATGCATATTAAGTTTATTGTTCTTAAATCGTCTTTGTTTGGTAGATTACCTTGTAATACTCCAAAAATGCTGAGTAAAGACTAGGGATCACATTCATCTTGCATTTGTTTATTTTTTATCACTTAGATATGCAATGTTAAAGTAAAAAGATGCTCTCTTCATCATAGGAGCTGTCATATTAACTTTGCTGCTCTATTTTAGATTTTTTGTGTACCTCAGTAAAGAAGGTGATCGGATGAAATTTGACCTTTCATATGCCACTCATGAAGCTCGAAAATGTGCTGATTACTTAAGTCAGGTACATATATTAGTAAAATTTGTAACTTTAACCCTCTTAGCGCGCCGTGCATATATATATGCACGCGTTGGACGTCTTCTTACCGCGATTAGCAAATATATATGCACGGAGAAACGACCGTCCTGTCACGGCTTCGCGTACTAGGCAGCAGGACAGCTGCCGGCAGCTGCGTAGTTGGAAGAGTTCATAACCTTTCACGAGTTAAAGCGAAGCTCCTCCTCCTTGCCACTCCCACAAAAGCGGCGCTGCGCTAGCACTATCGCGCAGCTGCCGCGTTTACGTATACATTGTGATAGGCGCGTCAATGCTTGGGTAGCTGTTGATAAGGCATTTCTAAAGCTTTTCTATCCATGATACGTTCTCTTCTACTCTAGAAAGCTTTTTATGCAACATAGACCCACGTTAAACGCGAAGAGAAAACAAGGGCGTGTCCACACTAGCGCGAGTTGCGCTACGTAGACGGAAATGATATTCATGCGTCGTGCTAAGAGGGTTAACTTTAACACTAAGTGCGCCGAGAGCCACTTTAATGCCATGCGTGGAAATTACGTGCAATGCCACGCGACACTTTAGTGGCACGCAATAATTAATGGGCATGGCATTACGCGTAGTACATGCACGTTTGAATGATTCCGTGCTGTTGCAATGATTATGTGTGTGTGTATTCGGCGTGCTAAGTGTTAATGATGAAGATGTGTTAACTGATACGAATAGCCACAGTTAACTACTGAGGGTGCTCTTTAGCTGTTTATCCTGACAGAGCCTAGAATATTCAAAATATGTATTCATGGACTGAGTGATTATATCAGAAAGGACCACAAACTGCCTCTTATATGTACTATTTCAACAGGTGGAGTGTTCTCATTTTACTTGTACACTAATTCTTCTCCAAGCTTTCCAAAAACATTTTAGGAGTGCACCAACATTTCAAACTGCTGCCAATACTTGTTGGTGTTGCCTGTTTTTTTGCAGGCTCAGCATCATCTCTCAAGAGCAAGGAGACTGGATGACGAGGAAAGAGTACTAAGGGAAAGATTAGAAGGAGAGAAAGAGGCACTCCGGTTAAAGCAGGAGGAAGAGCAGGTTTATAAATGGCACCAAAAATAAGTAGTACACTTGTAATGTATTGATCAGAACATTCAGTATGTGTGTAGGTACAAGGTACCCTCCTTCTTACCTTCACTGGGCTCTAACACCTTGTAGTAGTAGTGTTTGAAATATATGACCTGCTCTGGGGAAAGGTACCACTTCTGCAAAATTTTCAAAACGGAGTTATTCATACCATTTTATACAGCAATACATACGCTACACAATGGTGCAAACTGCTCTTACATAGCACATTGAAAAGAAAAGGTACAAACCTTGGCGTCGGTGACCTGCAGACATGGTATAAGCAATTTAATTTATACTAAAGCATTATATTGTATATTAACCCTCTTAGCGCGGTATGCATTATGCACACGTAAGACGTCTTCTTACTGCGATATGCATGTATATATGCACGAATAAACAGCTGTCTTTTCACAGACTCGCGTACTAGCCAACGGGACAGCTGCCAAAAACGGCATAGTTGGAGGAGTTCACGACCTTTCACGAGCTAAAGCAAAGCTCCTCCTCCCTGCCACTCCCACAAAAGTGGCGCTGCACTAACGCTACCGCGCGGCTGCCTCATTTATGTGTACATCATGATTGGTGCGTTGACGCTTGGGTAGCTGTTGATGGAGGCATTTCTAAAGCTTTTCTATCCATGATACATTCTCTTCTACTCTAGAAAGCTTCGTATGCAACATAGACTCACGTTAAACGTGAAGAGATAAAAAGGGCGTGTCCGCCGCTAAATGCAATAACGCGCGTCTCGCTACGTAGACAGAAATGATATTCATGCGTTGCACTAAGAGGTTTAATGCTACAAGTTTCTTGAGCCATAGTGACCACTACGAACATCCGATTAAATTGGTTTATTGCACCAAACGATAGAGGATAGACTGTAGTTCTCCAGTATCTAGTTATATAAATTTCACCAAAAGGTCATGGTACAAGCTGCAAATGCACGTACTGAAAAATTTTATGTTTCCAGAAGTTGTACCTTTTCCCAGAGCAGGTCACATATTTAAATGTTGTATTTATAATGGTGTTTTGCATGTGTTTTTGTGTTAGCGTGCACTCATGCAACAGAAGGAATTACAAGCTCAGCAACTTGAAGAACAAAGAACACAGTATAAGATGAAGACACAAAATCTATTACACTTCACGGAAATGTCTCCTGAGCCTCGTCCTACTCGCAAAAAAGTACTAAGTGTATATAAAGGTGGGATTTCATGGAAGAGTTACTAATGTGGGATTCCATGCATGTAAGCATGAAACCATAGATATTATATACATAGATATTATATACGCCCTTCTTTTTGGTGCACCCGCAGCATGCATGTTGCCATGTGCGCTTCGCAGACACTCTATGCTACCTGGATGTCTTTGATCTGTGTCCGTAGTACAATTGTAGGCCATATAATCCGCGTTCACTTTTACCCCAGAACAAGTTTGCATGACAGCCCAGACACGTTCACTTCGTGTCCGGAACGCGTCCGCGCGATAACCAAGACGCGTTTGCTCTGCCTCCGAAACGCGTCCAGACAACAACGCAGACGCGTTCGCTCCTTGTCTGAAACACGTTAGACCGCGGATGTGGACGCGTTTCCTTTACACCTTCGGTGTGACAGGTACTGTATGACTGCATAGTTATAGCTTTGTTGGGTGTCTTTTTTGTATTTTGAGATGTTATATAGCTTGAATACAGCATCATAAAACCTCTTTTGAGGCACAGATATGATCTGATCACATGCAGTGGTTCCCACTAGCACAGAGAGTGTAGTGGGTATGCTATTATTATAATTAATATGGAGGGACATTTCAAAAGAGGTGACAAATACATTGGTGAGGACACTACAGCTCTGGGACCCATGGCTCGAAGATTGTCGCGTCAAACTTGTTCAGAACAATGGCAGTGCCAATCAAGAGAGCATGCACCACACACAAGGCATGGTGCAGACTTTACGAGCAAGACATTTTCAAATCCTACCATGGCAACTGATTTGCCTGTCAATGACTGCAAGACCTTGTGAAAAGCACTAAAACGCGAACCCTCGGCGCTGACAAGGACATAATCATGTATATACCAATAGCTATGCTATAGCTTGCACCTTTGCTACACATTAGATGCAAATTATATCACGTTTTGTGCTCTAACACGTTCACACGAGCAGTAAAACTTATGATGCGCATCCAAATGTAGAGTGAACCGTTTGCTACAGTATGGATCACAAAAAAAGTAACGGAAGTAATATTACCATGACCGCTAGGTAACCTTACCTGTAAGTAACTCTTAGTTACTAAAACATTACATATTAGTAACCTAAGCATGACATGACAGTAAGCTAACCGTGACCTGACAGTAACCTGATATAACTAAAGCGTGACCTACCAGTGACAGCTGTTGATGAGACTAACTAATACTATAGCCGCCCGTATACTAATGGCACTATATGTGATAGTGTGAGTATGCACATTCACCTTGTGAGTGTAGTCTGCGGACTAGGGAACGATGCTAGTGGCTCTCCCAAGGGTGACACACGGTAGATGCTAGCGGCTCTCCTTACCATGACAGGGTAGACTCGCTTTATCCCTGGCTGGGCCACACGATTAGCACAGTATATAACGCTTATCTTCCACACTATCATGAAGGGGGCGGGGCAGCATCCTTTTTCTTAGCAATATCTCGCAAGCGCATGCGTGCAGCCCATCTAGCAAACGAGGCATAATTATTTGGCGTACGTTTTGACTTGGTGCACACATTAGCAACAGGGAAAGATGGTGTTCAGTGACTACATCAAAAGGAGAATTTTGCATCACAAACAAGCTGGGTTGAGTGTAAACGATATAGTTAAGGTTTTGTATGATGGAGAGGGGATAACAGTCAGTAAAAGTGAAGTATGGAAGTTTTTGAAGAGGTATGAGGAGAAAAAAACTTTCACAGGGAAGAGGGGAACTGGAAGGAAAACAGAAATGAGTCAATGTATGAAAGATATTTTGGAGAGAGAGCTTGAAAATTATGACAAAAAACGGGAGACGAACTGAGTAAAATCCAACAGGAATATGGTTATGAAGTTTCTAGGCTACTATACTACAATAGCATAGAAAATTGGGGTGGACAATTTGTGGAACCCCGTACTGCCAACTGATAAGGGGAGTAAATAATGTAAAGCAATTAGAGTTTACAAGGAATTTTGTCATCACAAGAGAAAATTTCAGCAATTCTATTAGAAGATATTTTCCTGGTGAGTCTGTGATAGTGTTTCAGAAAGTAAGAACTGTTGTGGAGTAAGCTGAAGCTGTGAAAGACAAACACACACAGCAACAATACCGTAACCATCAAAACTTCTCGCACACCGAGGGTTATGATGTGGAATAGCGACTTCTACCACGAGGTTTCTCTTTCCTAAGAACTCAGCATAGCCACTCCTCCAAATGCCCATGCAGCAGATTTTTTTATTTCATTGACATTGACTCCATACCACATTATACTGTATTGGTCTGCACATTGTCCATTCAGATTGTGGAATTTAAATTTCCCAAAACTAGTTATCTACATAAAACCAACAGCGAATATTCAAGGTGATATCTTATTGAGGAAATACGGGGGGTTAAGTTGCATACAAAAGTGTAGGTCTCTATGCCTTAGCCTTGCTTTATCAAGTGATATACTGTCTTTGCCATTGGAGATGTGTAGCTTGCATGGTTTCATGGAGAACATGGAATGGTTACACAGCCACTGGCAACACTAATGCATTACTATGCTACCTAAGTACGATCTGCAACAGAGTACATACCTACAACCTACATCTAGCAAGATATACATGAGATAAGCCTGGGGTTAAGACTCATTTCAGTTTGCAATATGTTGTTGTTACGATTATTATTATTGCTATTGCTGTTATTATTGTTATCGACTATTTTAATTTATAAACTGTCTAGAAGGAGAACCCAAGTAGTGATACTGCTACCAGCAGGGATGGCGATGGTGAAGGTCCACCCCGAAAGAAGAAGAAAAAGTTAGTAAGAAACTGAGTGTTTGCTTCAGCATTAGGGCTGCTTAAGTGAAAGTACATTATACTGTTTACAGCTTGACTTCAAGCTTCTTGGTTTCTGGACATAACTCTAAATCTCTGAATAGTATCATTTTGCAGACCAGAGTTGTTGAAACAAGTATAATTTTCTTTACCAACATTTCGGTCTTCTCACGAAGACCTTCGTCAGGACTGACAAAAAAGACTCAAATGAGTAGCTAGGGTGACAGACTGGATATAGGATGGAAAGATGGGAATGTAATCGTTTAGATGGAGATGACACAGTTGCTGGGTTAATATTTTGGAATCCCATATGTGGGAGATTTCTACACCACTGTCCCTGTTCATCAGATATTTATGTCTGCAAATGTAAAAAGCCTCTTTGATTTTTCTCGTATTTGTAGGGGGGTCCTAGTCCAAAATCTTCACTTTGTCCCTGGAGATGAAGTGTTAGAGAGACCAGATATGCTCTGAAACTGCAGATTTATCAGTGTGACCATTCTTAACTGTGTCGCAACGTTGTTTAATGCGTGTAAAGAGATGGCGTCATATCTCACTTATGTATGTGTAGTTGCAATCACTACATGGGATCAAGTACACCACACCAGACCTCATGAGTGGGTCTAGTTGATCATTTGGGTGAGAGAGATGCTGTCTAAGTGTGCCGAAAACCTTGAAAGGTGTGCGTATCTTGTGAGCTGACAGGATATGCCTGATTTTTTCAGAGAGTCCTCGTACGTAAAGGATCGTGATGAAGACCAATGGTTTTTCTTTCTCTGTTTGTTGGGGAGGATAAATCTGCAATTGCAGAGCATGTCTGGTCCCTCCAACACTCCATCTCCTGGGACGAAGTGAAGATTTTGGACCCCTCCACAAATACGTGAAAAATCAAAGAGGCTTTTCGTATTCACAGACATAAACATCTCATGAGCAGGGACAGTGGTGTAGAAATTTCCCACATATGAGATTCCCAAATACTAACCTAGCAAGTGTGTCATCTCCATCTACATGATTACATTCCTATCTTTACATCCTATATCCACTCCGTCACCCGGCTACTCATTGGAGTTTTTGTCAGTCCTGAAGAAAGTCTTCGTGAGAAGACCGAAATTTTGGTAAAGAAACTTATATGTGACTGTCCACGCAAAAACATACCATCAGTTAGAAAAATTTTTCCGCAATTTCACCGGATTCCGCGTTATTGAAGCCTATGCTGTGCTCGATCAAAATAAGAGGCAGATATTGAGTCTAATTTGGAATATATAGCTACTTTTGTACCCTATGGTTGGGGATTTGTTAACGGAGAAAGAAGCAATTTTTATGCACGTTATGTTAAAAAAATGTTTCCGTATACGTGCTCCGTTACACATTCACGGTTGACACGCCTCCTAAAGCCAGCTCGCATGGCTCTGAAATGTTGCAGCGGTTCGTATAAACACTCAAAAAGCGTCGTACGAAGGTAAGCGAACAGTTTATAGAGCTATTAGTGAAAGTAGCTAAAGCTTGGCCAGCTGTTTATTTCTTGCTCCGTAGATTTCCGCTATATTTCAGCTTACCGCACCCATACACGCGCGCGCGGGGAAATAAATTGGTTGTCTTCTAAAACTGCTACTACGGCCATAGACGACCGATTTCGATGCTCTGACTTAGCCAGCTATCTTATTGATAGATTTAGGAGCCTGTAGATGCCAAATTCAACTTTCGTGCAGCACCTGAGTGTACAGCTATAAATGCCTGTATCTCAAAATCAACTTTGCCTACTTATGGTGTGTTTTCGCGTGGACGGTCAAATATTTGTTTTAACAACTTTGGTCTGCAAAACTATACTAATTACAGCTTACATACAATAATGTCCCTGCACTTCTTACCTCTTTATGCTAAGCTGTACACAATCAATTTTGTGCTTCATAGGTCACAAGAAGGTTTTAGTCTCACTTTAGCAGTCACAAATCACTAAGCAGTGCCTCAGAGAATTAATTTTTTTAAGTACAGGGTCTTTGGTGGTTTCATTACCCCGGCCAAGCTTCTACATGCTAAGTGAGAGTATACTGTGCTTTAGCCAGTTCAGTATAGAAACATTCTCCCTTGCCTTGCCTAGTGTTGCATGTTGTTGTAGGCTCGGGCCCTTTGCCAACCGACTGCCCCTGGTAGCTCAGTTTGTAGAGTACTCAGCCCGGAATGCCGGGTTTCATGGGTTCAAATCCTGTCGAGGGCAGTTGTTTTCTTTGAAAAGGATTGTCCTGGATGTAGTTGATATATTTGTTCTGCATTTGCCTTGCATTTTTGTTTTTCCACAAAATGTCATCATGCCCCAGGACTCCTATATAGAGTCAGCGATCTATCATCGACCACCATGAATGTTCGGAGGCTTTTAAAAATATTTATGAGTTAGCTGAAGAGATTACTCCAGTATAATATACGGCACTAGTACCTGGATATATCTGGCACAAAGTATCATGCTTCCTGCCTTAGAGATAAGGGTTCTATGCGCTCCCAAACACAGCGTCCGATTTACCCTAAGTTCCGCTACAACGATATATGTGACCGTCCACACGAAAAAGCGGTATAAGTCGGCAAAATTGAATTTAAGATACAGGCGTTTTTAGTTTCTACCTCGGGTTCCGTGCGATACTTGTATTTGGCATCCTAAGCCTATGTAGAATACAGTTACCTAAGTTAGAGCATCGAAATTGACCATCTATGGCCATGGCAGCAGTTAGAAGACGACCACGTTGTTTTCCCCCTGCGCGTACACGGGCGCGATAAACGGAAATTATGCGGAGAAATTTACAGGTCGAGTAAAGTAAAGCTTGCTAGGCAGCATCTGTGCTAAGCTGTGGGACTAAAGATCGGTACTTTATTTTCGTGGGGCCTTGCTACGTTTCAGAGTCATACGGGCGAACTTTTGAGGGTGTGTTAGCTGCCTACGTGTAACGGAGCACATATATGGAAAAATTTCTCCACTGTAACGCGCATAAATTTTGCTCGTTTTCTCTGTTTGCAAATACCTGACTACCCGTAAAAAAGCAGTTATATCTTGAAAAATAAACAGCCAATTGACTTCAAACTTTGAACGAGCACGGAAGACGCGTCAATAACGAAGAACCTGAGAAAATCTTGAGAAAAAATTTTGCCGACTTACATCGCTTTTTCGCGTGGACGGTCACATATAATCGGCCGACCGGCTTAAAGTCAACGGAAGTTAAGAGCCTCGAGTGAATTCTATAACCTAAGCGGAGCTACATGTATTGTCGACAGAATGAATGCTAGTTTTCCCGATTTCGTCTTCTCTTGTTCTCACGCTCGAGCTCAGGTGTGGGCGTGTTAGCTAAAGCCATGTAAAGTGCGAAAAATATATTTTGGCTCTTTTACAGAAACAGTACATTTTAAAAATCTAGTGTTAGTATTTTTTAGTTTAAGTATATACTATACAGATACATGGTCGATATGACATTTTTCATAAACTAACTTATAATTCATTTTTCCAGCAAAAAATAAATGTTGTTTTTCCAATAAATGTCTTGGTCAAAAGACATCATAAAGTAATTAGAACTCCTAAACATAATTTTAGACTTTTAACCTAAGTCATTTTGTAAAAATAACCTAAAATCTGTACTTAACGTTTTACACGGCTTTTGCTAACACGCCTACTTCAGAGCTCAAGCGTGAGAACAGGAGAAGACGAAATCGGGAAAACTAGTGTTCATTCTGTCGACAATAGATGTAGCTCTGATTAGGTTATAGAATTCATCCGAGATGCTTACCTTCCTTCAACGTTAAGCCTTTTGTTTGATTATATATCGTTTTCGCCGAACTCAGGGTAAATCGGACGCTGTGTTTAGGAGTGTATAGTGCTCTTACCTCTGAGGCAGGAAGCATGATACTTTTCGCCAGACATATCCAGGTACTAGTGCATTATATTATATTACAGTAATATCTCCAGCTAACTTACAAATATTTTTAAAAGCATCCGAACATTCATGGTGGTCGATAATAGATCGCTGACTCTATTGACATTGTGTTCTCTCAAACTGAAAAACCCTAGAGGAATTCTTGAAATTTGAATAAAGCTAATAAATTTATGTCTCCTTGAATGCAGGCATACTCTTAATACCAGGTTTATTTATCTCATAGAGTAGATTGCTCAGTACAACAACCCTGGCTAGTGTGATTAATGACATTATACTGTGAGGGATAAGTTAGAAATGCTCATATTGGTGGGAATAAATGTTGCTGAGGCTGCGAATAGTTCCAGCATTGTCATCATTGTATTTTATGTTTTGTATGCATCTTAGGTTGTGTCATTACCCTTGTTGACCACTCTAAGCTGTGTGATAGTGAACTGTGCGGTAGCACTGTACAATGGAGATTCATCTAACTTGCCTTTGCCTGATTTTGTGGTGTGTAGTTGACTCGGGCCCGCCATCAACTGATAGTTTGTAGAGCACTCGCCCTGAAACGCCAGGTGTCGTGGGTTGAGTCCCTTCTAAGGCAGTTCTTTTTTCGAAAAAGGCTTACCTGGGTGGTATGGCTTTGTTTATTGTGCACTTGCCTTCCGCTGATGTTTAAATACGACAATGATTCATGCGAGTGTATAACCTCTGGCTCAGCGTCTTTGATGGTGTCATTACCCCAGTTGGCCACTCGAAGCTGTGTGATTGTAGACTGTGCCATGGCACAGTACATACAGTGGAGATACATCTACCTTCCCTTTGCTGTTGTTGTGTGGTGTATATGACTTAAGCACACTGCCAAGCAACTACCTCTGGTAGCTCAGCCGGTAGAGCTCTCATCCCAGTACGCCAGGTGTTGTGGGTTCAACTCTCATCCAGGGCAATTTCCTTTCTTTAAAAAGGGCAGAAGTGGTAGGTATTGCATTGTTTGTTGTGCACTTGCCTTGTGTGATATACCAATCCAACAATAAATCATGTAGATATGCAAGACAGCACACCCACACTTGTGTCAGATTGTTAACCTGGCTTAAGCTACTTCTATGTTTTAAACTGCATAAATAGTAATGAGTGATGCAGCTGAGGTAACAATATATGGCTGTCCACCCCTTCAGTAGCGTAAAGTCGGGAACATAAGTACTCATCAATTACAAGTACCCTACAAATATAAGTACCCATTGTGCCAGTTACTATTTATTTTCTGAATAGTAGTACCCATGCAAATTTAAGTCCCCCATGAATCGAAGTACCCATCTTAGACTGTCACAAAAATAGCAAGTCAGCACAATTGAAGCTAAAAACAACCAAAGCTGCTTGCAGGGATGCCACGCAAAAGCGGTGCCGACCTGTCATGGGGAATTTCTGGATCTGGAGTATCAGCAGTCAATATAGCCATATTTTAGTGTGGGTATTGGAGCAAGAAACCTATTTTTCGTCTTCGTAGGACCATCCTGCATTTTTTATATGAGCCACCATCGCCAATAACGAACATGTTTAGAGTATAGTGCAAACTGCACAAGCACTGTTTTAGAGGTGTGTGAACATACAATCTGTTACACATATTTTCTCCCCAATAGATGTGACCCGCTCCAGGAAAAGGTACCACTCCGGACAAAATTAAATTGTTCAGTGCGGGTGTTCATAACAACTAACATGACCCCTGGGTGAAATTTAGAAAACTGCAGTGGAAAACTAGAGTTTTTTCTCTATCGAATGGTTCAAGAGCGACGCTTATCCGACGTTCCTAGCGTTCAC
>JAODVQ020383043.1:0-11275 GCA_025400075.2 Phenganax stokvisi | reverse complement strand
GGCTTCAAAAATGGCGGCGTAGTTAGCGTTCCAGATTATATACATTTCACTGGTTTTACATGGAATTTTGTTCAAGGATTTGATGACATCTATCCCATCAAGACCTAAAAACAGTGCGTGTGCCCCAACCTTTTTTTCATAGTTCAACTCATGCAGCATTGTTATAGATTGCACCGACATTGAAATCGCAACTCCAAAATTGATAAGTCAACAAAGTGCTACATACTTGAGTTGTAATGGAGTGAATTCCTTTAATGCCTTGATTGGCATTGCTACAAATGCTGTTATCACATTTGCAAGCCCACTCTTCCCTGGCTCGATATCCGAAAAGCTATGGTTGAGAAATCTGGATTTCTAAACCATCTTTAAACTGGTGACATGGTTTTGGCAGAAAAGGGATTTCTCATTCAGGACATTGTTCCTAATGGAGTTTCAGTTAATATCCCCCCATTATTATGTAATGGAAAGTTCACTGAGAGTGAGGCGATAGCTTCAAAGGCTATGGCAAAGCACAGCATTCATGTTGAATGGGCAAATGCCAGACTTACAGACTTCAAAATCGTCACGTTCGTACCACCACGTTTGAGATGCTATTCCAATACAATTTTCCAGTTGTGTGCAGCATTAGCAAACTTGCAGTTTCCTCTCATAAAAGAAACAAGCCAGGATGCTAACTTTGAATAAAATAAATAGCTGCTGACCTCCCCCCCTCCTTGCTATATAAATGATGAACAATTCCTAATCATTATTGTTTACTGAAAGACTATTGCCATTCAGTTATACATACCATAATGTATAAACTGAATGGCAAAATGTTCATTTATGAATATGCAACATATAGTGACAGTAAAATTAAGTAGGGTATGTTGTAGATGCCCCAAGCTCCTATGCTTATAGACTACAGTTTGCCTTCTGTGATTCTTGGGAAAATGTCAGAAAAGTAAAACTCTTTTAATTTTTCAAGTATGTACAGTTAGAGTCTCCTTGGTTCTCCACACAAAAAAATAGCAGGACTCTCTTTTGGTGAAGGCCATCTGCCCTTGAACATGATGCCAATAGCTATGTGTGTTTTCAATTCAAATTAACCATCAGGTGCTATTACCCAAAAAAAAATTCTTCATATCAGCAACAGCTTCACTAATCGTTTATATTTGGCAGAGAAGGGACATTTTATTTCTAAAACATTGCTTTTGCCAATTAAACCATCAAGTGATGCCCAAAGAACACCACTGCCATCAAGCCAGATACCAGATTCCTGAACAAAAAGACCAGTTACTGCTGAAAGGCCTTTAGTCCTTCAGATTCATTGGTAGTTCCCCACAGAACAGCTTTCCCTCTTGAAATGTCATACTCAAAAAGCAGCCTTTTGATGAGACTAAGGGTGACTCGTTTTGCATTAAAATTCAGCCAAAATTAGTGGCAGTAAGCCTGCCTTTTCTTACTAGAAACCACAATGGATTATATCTCTCCCAACTGTCAAAGTATTCACCTTTTCGATGAGTTCATAACTTACTTTAGTTTTCTCTTTAACATATTTCTGTTGTTCTTTAATGTCTGTTTTTGATAAGAATTCCTCAGAGTAAACAACATCTTCTGTTGTTGGGACTGGTAAGATACCTTCAGATTGATTACTTCGAGCTTCAGGGCTCATTATCCAGCAAAGGCCAGTGAATCTGCCATAGTCTTTAAGTTGAGAACACAGAAATTCCCTATGGATGTCCCATCCTTGGATGTCGGTTCACTTGTCAGAGCAAAATAGCCAGGCTTTGTTTGAGGAAACATTTCTGTTACAGATTGAGTGCTTTCATTAGTTTTGCTTTTTTTCATTGGCCTTTAACATCAGTTCAACTGAGGTTGTGAATGCCATAAATATAAAGAGCTACTGCATGGCTGCATTTAAATTCTCCCCTAGGACACTAGCAGTCTAATGACTTGATGTTCCTATTTTCATCCAGATGTAGCTAAAAATTAAATTGAAAGACTTCGCACACTGATCCTCATGACAGTCAAATCATGTCTTGTCAAGATTAAATTAAAACTATAAATACCAGTCCCCAAGTTCTATTTTCAATTAACTTGACCATGACAAAATGAATAATTTACTGTCACTTTGTTGGTGCATTTTCTCATACTACTATGACCTTGACCTCTTATTATTCCTGGTTCATAATAGAAAGATTTGACGCGATTCGATTGATAATGATTTTCGCCCCTTGAAACAGATTTTTGTTCTCCAGAAAAGAAATTTGTTAGTGCACTAATCGACAAAAGTGCCATTTTGAAAGAGCGGGAAATTTGTTTAGCACAGAAAAATTTGCAACCATGGAAACCTGACATCAAGACTTGAGAAATCTATTGCAAATGACAGCTCCAGAAATACTCCTGTCTAAACACTAATGGATTGACAATATTAGAAAAATGCTAAAAACAGTAAGAATTTTAGCAGACTGCTCTGTAGGAACTTCCACATAGCACTGTAAATACGTGTAATGAATCCAATCAAGATAGTGTTGAAGAGAGCACAATGGAAGCTACCGTAAGTGCTCATTTAGCGCTGCTGCGCTTATTAAATTTTTCTGATTCTCATCACGGCGGTTAACCGGGAGTGGCGCTTAATAAATAACTTTAGACTAAAATTTCACCCCAACAATTTTTATTGCAAGCATGTTGGATAAAGCTATATTTTATAATTTAGCAAAAGCATAACTTTTGCACAAAGATGCAGCCCCATTATTTAAATATTACTTTTCCACTGTTGTAAAGACATTATTGAACGTACTAATCATTATCAAACACCACTTAAGCACAATTATTTTTTTCTTGAAAAGATACTGTTGTAAGTGAAAATGGCAAGAAGATGGACTACAATCACATGCTGATGATAACACAAGAACAAAAAACACCATAAGCTTGAATTTCTAAAGTTGTATTGCCTACAAATTTTTTTTTGAATGGGATAACTGCAAATAAAGAAATAAGTGGGTGACCAAAAACACCAAGATTTGCAAGAAGAGAAGCTGGAAATATGCTAGATAAGAACATTGTTCTTAGCTGACAGCAAACATTTGGGTGCGAAAATACAAATTTAAGGGGTTTCAGTCGCACAGTCACCAGTAGTCTGGTTTTCTCCTACAAGAAAAGTTGACAGGTTGGGTCAGGATAAAGAGATTAGGAAAGTAGTGATTGTTGTAATAATAGACAGTCTAGGGTAATATATATGCATAGATGTCCTGTGTACTTTAAAAAAGAATTGTAAATAGTTATGCAATTCATTTGCACGAACAGTATAATCACTTTTAAGTCGAAAGTGGTAAACACTAGCACATGCAACACAAAAGAAAACATAGAGAGCAAAATTCACAGGGCTTCACATTCCACATTTTGTAAACAAACTTCGATATTTTACCTATTTTAGAACACTCTGTTAAGCTGTGATGATGGATTTCATTCTTCTTGTCTAAATCAAAATTTGGCTGACACCTGGAATTGCCCATTGAAAATAGAATTTCAGAATCTGGCTTACTTTACTTGCCTAAGACTTTTGCACAGCACTGCATATTTTTTATGAACATTATTGTAAGGTGCACTTCAAAACGCCACTTATCTCTCCGACAAGATGATATCATCATTCTTGACTTCACTGCAGAAGCTACAGTTAGAAGAACAGTCAACTGAAAGCCATGGTACTCTTTTGTAAGATTTTATAAGATTGCTAATCGTATTATGGTGTTTAACCAATTTTTCAGGTCTATTTACACAGCCATTCACCATCGTTAATGCCTTCTTAAAATATGTATTGGAGTAGATGATAGTTTACAACCAAAAATTTGATCAAAAATTCACTCATCTTATGTAAGTTTTAAAGCATTATCATTATTCATTTCTTTAGAAATTGATTGTTTGCACAGTCCATGAATAAGTAAATATTTCCATGGCATAATCAACTGTACGGTTACTTTCACCACTAAGTAAAGCTAAATAATGTTATAATAATGGGTAGAGTTTGTCATTTATGTAGCAGTAGAATCTATACATGCATATAATCTCAAGCACTTTACAAACTTTCGTTGCTCTACAGACATGTTATATGCAATATCTATATATACATTTAAACAAACTTATCAAGGTTATTAAGTGGCTTCTTTGTTATATATCACTTACTGTCAGTTAAAAGAAATCAAAGTCCTAAATCTGTTTGGTGTTTTGTAAATAATCACATTGTTTCAGCTTTACTTTAAAATTTGTATTATTAGCTGTCATTTTATATGCATGTGGTCATTGAAAAATACTAAACATTTGCCCTACTAGGCCACATTGACTTTACAGCAAAAAGCAAACTTTATTGAAACTTAAGACATCATTCTCTGAGGTGAACCATAGAATCTCTCTTCATTTTTTAATTATTTAATACATACAATACTACACCTTTTGGTAGTAAATAATGCAAAATATTCCTTCATTTTTGCCGAGCGTAGGTTAAATAAAATCAATATATATTCAACATCGCCATACTAAATTTCATTAGCTTCGAGTTAACATTCAAAAACACTCGTTGAATATATGCATGAACATTCAGTAGCATGAAGGAGCAATCTATAGCACCATCAGACAATCCTGGACATGAACTGTAAAATCAATTTCACGAAACCACAAACAATAGTATTTATGGCCAATCTATCATTTAACATGGACTTTCATCAAGACAATTTTCATGATCCCTTACATACGTTAGACAATTTCGTATGAACAATACTGTGAATAAGTAATTCGTTTATGGAACATAAACAAACAATAGCATCATACTAAACAACATAAACAAACATAGAGCATTAAATATAAACTTGGATGAAGATTTTTTTCCACAAAACGTAAAGAATCAAAAGGTACTGAAACATATTCATCCTTCAATTTGCTCACTATTTAGACAGCAGGGCAGGTAAACAACATCAACAAACAAATAGCATTCAATAAAAAACTTGGACACAACAGTATTGATTTTAGGACACAATATTAAGGACAAGGAGGATTTTGTCCTCATAGAAGGTATTTTGAAAGCTTACAAACTGTAAAACTGTAGAAACACAAGATTTAATATCATGCCACCAAGGACAACTTCTTCACTAGAACAGAAATACCTGCCCTGATGTCTAAATAGAGAGCAAAGTGAACAATGAATATGCTTCAGTACACTTTTGTTTCTTTACAATTTGCAGAAGAACAATCTTCATCCAATTGTATACTCAATCCTCTTAGTTTGTTGATGTTGTTTAGTATCATGCTATTGTTTGTCTATGTTCCATGAACAAATTATTTATTCACACTATTGTTTGTCCTAAATGGTGTAAAGAATGTAAGGGAATATAAAAATTGTCCGAATGAAAGTTCATGTTAAATGAAAGATTGGCTATAAACGTTACTGTGTGTCGATTCTTGAAATTGTTGTTACAGTTCATGTCCAAGAATGTCTAAAGGTGCTACAGATTTCAACTTTATGCTATTGAATGTTAATGTATATACTAAAGGCATTATTCAATGATTACCCCGCACTAATGAAGTTTAGTATGGCATTGTTAAATATATAGTGATTTTATTGAACCAATGCTCAGCACAAATGAATGAATATTTTGCATTAATAACTAGCAAAAGGAGTAATTATTGTTATTAATATTATTATTATTACTATTACTATTACTATGGTAAATTGGAAGGCTCCTGGACCAGATGATGAAAGAGATTTTGGTTTAAGAAGTTCAGATCAGTGCATGGTGTAATCACAGAGAGTTTGCAAGGTTGTTTGGATAGTGGGCAATTACCTTGGTGGATGGTGAAGGGGAGAAAGGTGTTGATACCGAATGACAGTACCAAAGGAACAATGGCTAGCATCTACAGACCGATTGCATGTTTGATATAGATGTGGAAGTTAATCACTGGGATATTGGCAGAAAAAATGTATAAACAGTTGCAGGCAACAGGTTGTTACAAGACGAGTGAAAGGGATGCAGGAAGAGATCACAAGAGACTAAAGATCAGCTAATGATTGACAAGGCAGTGTTGAGGGAGGTTAGCGTGAATAAAAGATGCTCGGCAATGGGCTGGATTGATTATAGGAAAGCTAACAGCATAGTTCCACATTCATGGATTGTAAAGATGTTGGAGATAGCACAGGTGGCTGACAATGTGAAGGCTTTGTTGTATGGTAGTACGGAGAATTGGAAGATGGTATTAACATCAAGTACGAAAGTGTTGGGTGAGGTAGAAATCAAACGTGGCATATTCCAGGGAAATTCTTAGTCTACTTTGTTGTTTGTTCTGGCTATGAGTCAGCTCACAATGTAGTTAAAAAGAGAGAACATTGGATATAGGTTTGGAAAAGAGCAGAGGATAGTCAACCATTTGCTGTATATTGATGATTTGAAGCAGTATGGTTAGTCAGAGGAGGAACTGGAGAGTTTAATTGAGGTTGTGTATGTGTTTTCTAGGGATATTGGAATGGAGTTGGGGGGGGAGGGAATGCACTGTGTTGGTATTGCAACATGGGGTAAAAGTTCGTTGTGATGAAATTATATTGCCGGATGGTCCGGTTATGGGGGAGGTAGATAAAAATGGATACAAGTACTTGGGTGTTTTGTAAGGAGCAGACATCATGCAGAAGGAAAGAAGGAGAAGATTAGGTTGCCTCAAGGGTATAATTTTCTTAACCGCTTGCTGAAATTTCCTGGGATTTAGCAAGTTTTCGTCCAAAATAGTTCATTGAAATGAAATCTTAGCTGTTGCTAACTTACTACTTCATGCATCGCATAAACATTTGCAAATGACCCAATCTTCAACCCTAAGGTGTGGATTTATTCCTCGACTGGGTTTTCCCCTGACATTCTTTACCATGTGTAGTGCATGCCAGTCAAATATCGATTTTACCATCTCATTAAAGTAAGCTACCGCTACGTTTACATTATAGCACGATACCAAGGTTGCCAAATGATCTTAGTAAATTCCCAATTCATATGTATTAGATTATATGATGAGCAATTGTGACATGTGATAATTTTGGCATGAATTTCACACTGTCATTCTTTCTAATGCACCCAACCATGTCATGATCACTGATGCAGTCATTGCAATGTTGGTTGTTATCAAATCGATCAAAGTTGATGCATCATTTGTAACATTCACTGTACAGAGTGTCTCAAAATAATGCAACCTAATTCATGCGTGAATTTTTAATTAGTTTGACGCATTTTAAACAGTTACAAATTACATAGTAAAATGTAAAATATATCCAATTTTTACTAGCTGAAATTCATCAAACTGTGTTTTAATTTTTTAAATTTCTTTCCTTTGTTTTACTCATGGGAGATGCAGCTTACCTGAATTTTGAAATGCATCAAACTAATTTGAAATTGAATGCATAAATCTCTGTTTCGTCTTTTTTGAAACACACTGTAGTTCTGGGGGTTGTAGTTCAAAGCTAGTTAGCTTAATCCAGGGTAAACCCAATTTTTGATGCAAAGTTTTCAACTGCTTGTTCTATCATTTACAAATATTTTTCTATGATTCTTGACTGGATCAATAGAAATCTTAACTTGCAAAGTTTTGAAACAAAGAGAAGTAATGAAGTAAAGAAACTAAGAAAAACTGGTTAGATTTTAATCCTGGGTTAACGGTAATCCACCTTGAAGTAATAAGCCTCTGAGTGTGTGCTAAGTGACAAACAAGAACTTCTCCTCTTGTAGTTTTTACTTGAGTGTGTTACCAGTTTTCTAGTCCATTACTAATCGTAACTCAGTCTTTTACGTTCCTCTGGACAAGGAAACCAGAGTGTCCAATGAAAAACTTTGATCTTTAGCAGAGTAGTTGAATAAATTAATATGATAGTCATTAAACACTGACTGGTTTTACTCACTGGAAGTTAATTTTTACCATATAAAAAATTATATAAGAAACCTAAAATTAGAAGCTTGGCACCATGACTAATTTTCAACAAAAAGTTTCTTGTTTCCTCTCATTGTGGAATAAAGTCAACATCATTATACAATACAGTACAATACAATTATACAATACCATGTAATCAGGAAAATCAATTCTTCGTAAAATGGAAGTAACTGCTTCATTTGAGAAATAACATGAATCCAGACGATTGATGGACAGCTGTGACACTGCAATACGACCTCTTCTAAAAAGAGAAAGCATTCTAAACAAATTGTTCCATGTTTTGATGATACTTTACACTTTTAAACCTGTTATAATCGCACTGCTATGGCACAGACTGAACTGAGGGCACCTGTTTTGGACATTTGTATACTTAGATGGCAAAATGTTACCTCTAGCTATATATTTTGTTGCCCAGGTTCACACAAATTTTCCTATGGCATTTATAAAACTTGTTTAGTGAGCTCTCATCAATATTGAAGCTAGTCTAGACCAAAATATGTAACTGAGAAGTGAGTAGCAAAGAGAATGGAAGCATGGTATAGAATCTGCATGGGTATAAGCTTCAACCAGTTCGCAGCTGATGTTGACCAACAATGAAACACGAATGCAGGCACACAACAAACCAATATACATTATACTGGTTGCAATAGCAATATTGACGGCAAGGTTCATGTAGTATAAAGTACATGAAAGTGCATATGGTACGGTTCTAAACAAACAATTGAGAAACTATCACAAAGTTACAATCATTGTTATCTTCCAATCAAAAACATCCATAATAGCACAAGTCTTCACCCCCTTTTTTGCCACTAAGAATTCTGTGTACAAAAAAGCTGCAGCTGAGCACATGGGAAACTACTGCAAATATCTACCTGACCTACTTCTGGACTTCCAAGCATAAATTATGATAAATACAGAACACATCTCTTCATGCCACAATGGGATTGCACCTCTACAAAACTTTCTCAGTTTTTACCTGAACTGTGGGCAATTTTTACAAAAAAAATAGACCAGGATAGAAAAGCCATAGTCAACCTTACTTACTGTACCAATAAAATTTATGTGTTTTATGCTACCTGCATCAAAAATAATATTACTAGCAGTGTATATCTAGAACTTGTTATTTTTCAAATGTTGTTTATATCACATTATCATTTATAGCAATAATTGTAGTATCCTTGAGAAGGGATTGGTGGACATACATATTCCTTGTTAGTTAGTTAGCATGTGGGCAGGATCGGTGAGATTAGATTTGAAGTCAAAGACTATGTATTTCCTACATGCAACACTTTTAACTACAAAAATCAGCAGTGAGTAGAAAACATGGTATTTAGTAATGCATGCCATTTTTCTTAGATGAATTCTTATTTGTGAGACAGAAGTAAAATTTTGCAGGTAAGATAGCAAAAAGAGGTCAGGAGATGACTAGTGAAAAAATATTTACCTCTCCACACCAGAAAATAATATTCGATGCAATGGCAGTGAAACAAAGAAGGTTATCTCTTTGGAAACACTGTCAGACAAGCTACAGGATAAAGCTTTGATTTGACTTTCATGTGTGCATAAAGAGTTCTGAGAGTATACTAGTATCTGAAACAAAAGAGAAAAGCGATTGAAGGCTTTACACATTATTTAAGCAAAATACTATTTTAGTACAACATTTTACCGAATGTTTCATAATTGAGGGGCTGAATGCATGTAAAAAAAGTTCTGTCTAATAATCTCTTTAGCTTAGTAAAAGAAGGTTAAAGTAAACAATGATAATCTGATTCACTTCAATGTATCAAAGCAGAGAAAATTTATAAACTGGGCATCGATGTAAATATCAGACACCATACTTTCTTGTTTGTGCACCATGCTTCTCCCTAAATTCTCTGTGTGTCCGATGTGATACTAGTCTTCCAGAACTTTTGTTGCACAACATAACAAAATAATCAAAGCCTAGAGTGATGCCACTGTAGGAAAGAAAGGACAACTCTGCAGACTTGCTATTTCATAAAAGTTCTGAGAATTTACAAACAACCTTTCAAAAGCACTGAAAACAGAGTCTACTAAAAATCCTTTAAAATACTCTCACTTCAAACTAAGAAAACCTGTAATGACAAAATACATTGAACATATAGTTTGACTGTCTGTAAACGTTTACTTCTGGAACAGTTCAAAAGTTCATGAATAATTGGTGTAGCACCTATTTAAGAGTGGTAATCTTTAAATGTTCTCTCTAGCACTTGTTCAAGAATGGTACACATAGAAGTCAATGCGACAGACATGTAAATACCTCAGATTGCTGTTGATCTAGTTTACTTTTTGCATCAGAGTTATGCTTCACTAATACTTGAATCATATCCTGCTTCGCTTGCTAGACAATAGAATATTACCAAATAAAAATGTTAATCAACAATGTAGGCATTTATGATTCTCACACACTACTACTCCAAAGGTGCCTGTCAAGCAGTTTTAACAATAATAGCAATTTTCTGCTGCGGCTGCTTTGCCTATGTGGGTGGAGTGTATGTTTTGAACATATGCATAGATACCAATACACTACAGCCCATGCACACTTCATCTATCTGAACAAAACTGCAGCAATGTAAAATGGTTGCACAATCTAGATGGCATTCACCAATTATACTTGTCACGGACTTGAGCAAACCAATGCTCAAACTTTGAATCTTTTCAGATTATAAAACTATATAATACATAATATAAAAATATAACAACTGGAGATCAGGATGCATACCACTAATTTCTCAAAATCTTGTATCTGCCGGTATTTCACATACAGTGTGTCAAGTTGAGCTTGTTTCATTGACCTTAGAATTTCCATCTCCTTAATTTCATTTTCAATGAATTCCACTGTGGCTTTTAATGCCACAAACTCAAGCTCTGTAAGATACAGTGACCTAGCAAAAGAAATTGCATTCAAACCTTAGCATTCTTTACACTAGTTCAGATACACAATTTAAGCAAAGCTTTTTCTGCCATTTTAAAGTCACATGAAAATGACAAAGTACCCAGGTAACTCTTATCATTTTCATATTTGATAGTACTCTGTAGTATCATTTGATCATCAACAGTAGATCTATGATCATAAAAAATCATCATGATGGGCTTATTATACAGCATTTATGAATTGATCATCATGCCTTGGAATTAATCATTTCAAAACAAATTATTTGCAAAATAAAATTAAAATAATTGTCATTAAGAGGTTTTTATCATGAGATCACCATTATAATATTATCATGAGAATTATCCCACATAAACAAATACCACTTAAGGTGGCTCCCAACAGTTATGTATGAAAGGGACTAGTGACAAGCAAACCTAGCGAGGACAACACGAA
>JAODVQ020382940.1:0-11275 GCA_025400075.2 Phenganax stokvisi | reverse complement strand
AAGGTTGTAGTAGCTATTAGTTAGCTAGTAGCTACTATACACCTGGTTAGATCTCTGTTCTCAGAGCAGCATACGTTAAACTTGCTGTCTGCGCCGAGGGTTTGCACTTTTTAGTGCTTTTTATTTATTTAGTTTTTGTGTTACCACTGTGGAAGGAGATGAACAGTATTGAACCTATCATGTCCCAATACTTTCGCCCTGTTTTGAAAAAAGCCCGCTACATATCTGTATAAAAATTAATAGAGCTAGTCTTCACTTGCTTATTTTATATGATTAATTTGTCGTGGGTATATTCTAGTTGGATTTCATTCCTGAGTACATTGGAGCCATCTCTTTCAATTTTAACTATACTGAAGATGGTAGCTCTTATAGTAGAACACAGCGATATCGTCAAGTTGTAAATGCAACAGATGAAGAACAGGAGTTTAACTACACACTGACAGGCCTCAGACGTAACACATCCTATACAATATCAATCAGAGCTGAGGGAGAGTATCAGTGGTGTTTATATTGGTACCCTAGAATGATTGGAGAGTACTCAGACTCCATCACTGTCTCCACAAATGCGACAGGTAGGTTTTCATGCCGTGTTTTCCGGCTCACTAATATTAAATGACCTAGTATCTTCTTAATATGCACAAAAACACCTAAAAGTGACCTGCTCTAAGAACCGACTAAAACCCAATGTATTTGTAAGGTAACTGTGAATGATAGGAACTATGGCCTGGACATGGAAAGGCACTAGTTTTTACTCTTCAGTTCTAATCATAATGTTGTCAGCTTTATACTCATACTCAAATTTTGGTCAAGTACCATTATACATGGCGCAAGTTACATTATTATTACAATGGGATCCTTGCAACAAAAGGCTTTCTTGAAGCTCTTATTTATTGCTACTCTTTTCTCAGTTCCACCATCTACTCTACCAATGAGACTGGTTTCATCTGATACCAGATCATACATTGGGAGGTTCCAGGTCCAGTATGAAGGAGTATGGGGCAATATCTGTGATGATGGATTTGATATGGAAGATGCTGATGTTGCTTGCTATGGTCTCAACTATACAAGAGGAGCCATATGTTATGCTAATAGACCTTTTCCACAAACTACTGGTGATCAACTCTCACCTTAAATATACTCTGTTTATTCCTTGTAAATGTGCAGATCCTATTCTTCTAGATGATGTAAACTGTAGAGCAGCTGACAGATTTGAGGACTGTACACACAGTGGTTGGAGAGTCCATAACTGTGGATCATATGAAGCTATCGGGCTCGTTTGTAACCCTGGAGATATAGGTAAGCCGATAAAGTAACTCTCACCGTTTGTGTAGTTACAAAGTTTTTTCTAGGTCCCTCTGGTGTGACTGGATTGAGGGCAAAACATGTCGGTCCCACAACAATTACTGTGGAATGGAATGTAAGAGAATGGTATTCTGTGTCTTAATAAATTAAATCTAACCTCTAAACAAGACATAACAACATAGAAGAAAGGTTTTCATGTTGTGATTTATCTGTCTTAGAAACCATACATTCATAAACCTTCCAAAATGGATAAATACATCCTACACTCTCAGTGATGTATATATCAAGCAACACAGAGCTTAATTGTTTATTAACACACAATGTAGTAAAGATTCTATGTATTAGCTAGAGTCTATAAAGGCTCCAACATTTCAGTCATTTCTAATAATCACTCAATTTCCATATTTTGTTATCATAATTAAGTTTATCCTTTCTCTAACAAACAGGCTGTGTCCAACATTCAGCAGTATAGATTGTATTTGAATGCTTCAGGGGAACGTCCTCGTACATATTTTACCAGCCTCTCTGCTACTGAGTATACATTTTCATGGCTAGTAATTGGAGTAAACTACTCAATATCCATTGCTACTGTCAACAACTTCAGAGAGTTTTATGGGGGAAATTGCCGCTATCAAAATTTCTATGGAGACGTCAGCGATCCAATATATGTGGTGCCTAGGGAGAGCCGTAAGTGTGGCACTATCACAATATGTATTAGGAAATTTTCGAGGACGAAATTTCTCCTGAGAAAACCCTGATATACACTTTGGCTGCTTTATGCTTCCATCTACATATCACATGCCTTATGTAGCTACATGTGTATCCTTTTGTGTATTTGCAGTTTAAAATTTAACTGATCAGGTCCATCCGCAAAAATTGGACACATGGAAAAATTACCTGCTATAATATTTTATAACCTCTGTATGAGTTCCAAGCACAATGATTTCCTCAAGTGTTTTTGCATAGTGATTCTCAACAATAATAAATATATACACCGTTCATTCTTTACATAACAGCTCCAACTATACCAATCCGTGATTTCCATGTGTCAATACTAAACACCACATCAGTAGAAGTCACCTGGAACCCTCCTTCCTCCTCTACTGCTGGTGTCAATGGAGTTATTAGAGGATACAAATTGATAGTTCGAAGAGAAAATGAGACTGAGGAGAGAATTATTAACATTAGTGCAACAGTAGGACTGTCAAGAGTCTACATATTGAATGATCTGGTGGAGAATGTCACCTATTATTTCAGTATACTCATGTACACAGTGGGTGATGGACCACGCAGTGTTAAACTTCGAGTTACCATACCAAATCTCAGTATGTTACATTGAAGCATTAGTTTCCGTTAGACAATTATATTTTTCACTCCAAGATTGATTTCTACTACTTGTTGTGTAAAAAAAATAAAATATATTGTGTCCATTACCCTGAGCCTATTCAAGTACTTACCCTTGAGGTTTAGCTTTGTATACGAGATCAATAGAAATACATTAATTCATACACTGCGTAAGGATTGTAGCTACGATGATTCAAGTAGAACCAAATTTATTGTCTTGTTTTTTCAGGTAATTTACCTCTCATTATTGTGTTTGGCAAGTGGGGAAATAAATTTGACATACAACGAGAAAATACCTACAACAGGGGATTCAATGTTCTCTGTGGTTCAAACATTCCTGATGTCACCTATGAGTGGAGGTTTGCCAATGGCAGTAGTATTGGGATCTTAAACCAAGGGTTCCGAGCTGCTCATTTTACAAATGGTTAGCTGGTTTATGACACAGATTTTTTAATAACAATTGCTTTCTCCAGGTACTGCAGTGCTCCAAATAGGAA
The DNA here is from genome assembly GCA_025400075.2 of Phenganax stokvisi. Taxonomy (NCBI): domain Eukaryota; kingdom Metazoa; phylum Cnidaria; class Anthozoa; order Malacalcyonacea; family Clavulariidae; genus Phenganax; species Phenganax stokvisi. The sequence continues at coordinate 8,132 of JAODVQ020382940.1, read as the reverse complement.
CAGCTCTACTATACACTAGACGTCTGACTCTATGTGATGGTGGAGTGTACACATGTGTTGCAACGAATGCTGCTGATCGTACTGAGGAGAGAAACTTTACTCTCATTATTGGATGTGAGTTACTAGCAGAATGTATAACTGTACTAAGATCAAGTTCTTTTTTATAGTCTCACAACCTAGACTAAATACCCCTACACTAATAAGGAGTGGGTCAACATGGATTCAAATTGAGTGGGATCCCCTGAACTGTGATGGTGGATATACTCTTGATAGCTATATCGTACAATACCGCACTGGTTCATATTGCTACTATTGTTCCTACACCACTGCTGATGAAGTCACCAGTCTCAATTACACAATTCGAAACCTTAGTCCTAACACAAGATATAGCTTTAGAATTGGCAGAAGAAGCTCAATTTCCTCCTCTGTCGGATACTCTAATGCAGCTTCCTTCTTCACCCTCACATCAGGTAAATGAACGCCTCAAGATTAACAGCTAATAAGCAATTTGTACAAAGTGTAATATTTTCTTCATGTTTGGTTGTTTAAATGGAATTAGCTAATTTAATTTGATGCTGTATGATTCTAGGACCATCACAACCAGAGAGAGTTGCTATTACTGCGGGTTTCAACTCTGAGGTATGTGCAACATGGAGAAGACCATCTCTCCCAGTTGGAACTATCATTCTTTACAACCTGTATGCCGAACCAGTGGAAAATTCTCAGGATATATACGACTCAATTGATCTTCCATACGCTACTTCTGTTAAGGTCAGAATAATTGGAGGCCATTAATTTGTTACAGAACTAGCTGTACTTTAGTGAGACTTGTATTTCAATTGTTAAAGTGCACATTCTGTCAATATTATTATGCATTATGTCTTCCAAACTGTGCCTAGTAACTCCAAAATACTTATAATAATACTTAGTCACACTAACTGTACATAATAATTATTTTGATGTTGCTCTCTCATTATTTACAATACTTTACCCTCTTAAAGGTTGAATTTGCATAATTAACGCACGTTTATATTTATAGTGCTCCCTACAGTCTCAACCCTAGGTTGGTGGAGTGGCTTAGTGCTAGCCTCGTTCCCAGATTCTCCTCTGCACTCGCACTATTTAATGAGTGACCTTTGGACCCGTGCATAAAAAGCGGAGGGAGAGTCTGGTTCTAAAGGTCACGTGAATGATGTCAAGGGTAGAGAGAAGATAGAGGGGTAAATAATTTCATGCATTAGCCGGTCTCTCACCCACAAGACGTTCATGTGATCAGACTCTCCCTCAGCTTTTCATGCATGGGTTCAAAGGTCACTCATTAAATTGCACGAGTGTGGAAGATAGTCTGGGAACGAAGCTAGCTAAGTGATCGTCCTGTTAAACCAAAAGGTTCCTTGGTTGATCCAGACCGCTTTTTACAAGTCTTGTTTCTCTCGTTAGTCATAATTATATAAATTACGCTGTTTCCTCGCCCCCAATATCGTCTATTCACACATGCCTTAGATGAAAAAACCTCTGCATAAAAAACAGAATAATTAGTATCTTGCTGTTTATTCTCTAAGCATGGACCTCATCATTATATCACGGTGTAATAGAGATGAGCATCAAAGGTAGTTCAATGGAATAAAGCATAAAATTAAGGGTACATAGAATTAGGTTGCCCATAATTTTATTTTGCCAACATAAAATGACATAATAATCTGAAAGAATGAACTGGAATTACGTAAGCATCTGAATTATTATAATATTTCACAGACATTCCCAGGGAGTTGGACATCAGGATGCATGAGACTAAACAAGACAGATATAGTCTACCACTTCCAGATGAGTGCAGTGGCTCTCATACAGGGTCTCCGTGTAGAAGGAACTTTATCTCGCCACACTGCTCAGTCAACTGTCTATGTACCCAAACCAGGTTAGCTTGTGTTGATAGCAACTGATGACATGATGCACTCATTTTAATGTGGGAGTAAAAATACCTTATAATTATGTCCACAATTTTATAATTTTCTGCTTTTTTATTATGTGCCATTTGTGAATGATCAATCATACTATAATGTTCAGGTATTTTAAAGCCGGAAAGATTGACGGTCAATACAGCTAACACAACTGCATCAGTGGGGTGGTCATTACCACCTAACACACATCTTGAAGACAATGCCGACTACTTCAATGTAATCATAACTGCTGTAATTCCTACCTCTCTCGTTTTTTACATCTTGAATACATTTATTAATATTGAACTTTTGTGGTATAGTATATTACACAATAGATGGAAAGTTTCTCACTCTTTTAGGTACAGGTTCTTATCGTTAGTTTCCTCTTACCCCTATGAATATAGCTACTGTAATAGAATCTATAACTAGCTTTAACAGCAATTTTTATTTCCCAGGTGTCCTATTCAGGCATGGTGGAATGGACATCTCCAAGTGGGGCATACAGTAAGTTCCTGGAACAGGGCTGGATAAAGACAAGAGACTACTCTGCCACCTTCTCTTACCTCACTCCTTCCACTAACTATGTCTTCAGTGTGGCTATAGTCACTGTTATTGAGACTGGACCAAGTGCAACAATTAGTAATAGAACAACCATGGAAACTGGAGGCAAGTGCAATAGTTATAATATACATTGACATTATCTATTAATAGACAATAAAGTTAAATTGCTCTCCCTGGAACCTAAAGAAAACCAAAAATTACTACTGTGATTTTTGTTCACGTGGCATAGATATATATAATTATATATAATATATATATATATATGTATTTTTATTTTTATAGCCAGGCAAACACTCTCGTCTGTGTATTACTACATTACTTAATTAAAGGAAGTGTAGCAGCATATAAAGGCATTTTTAGTAAAAGTAGAACGAAAGTGCATTCTTTCACTGTATTCCATTGCTCTTGATTGGTGTACTCTCTTTAGTGATTTTTTAAATTTAGGCTTTATATAATATACCGCTACACTTTTTTAAGTTGAGCTAAGTTATTTGACCATTGACCATAACCTAACACAATTGCAGATAAATTGGCATTCTTCCAAATTCGTATTGAGAACATTGGTGAATGCAGTGAGTGGGTGGTAAGTGCTACCTTTAAAGTAGTGTACCTTTATTAAATAATAAGGCCATATTTAATTAAAACCCATTAGGACTGTGCATGTATCGATAATAATATACGACGTAAGAGTAAACTCTGGTCTAATCTACCCCAGTGATGTAGTTTCATTCTCATAGGATATGGACAAAGAGGGCACACTATCTGATATAGAATCTTCACTCACGAACAATCTCCTATCACTCTGCCTGATTCAACCAAAGATAAGTCAGGGAGAATTTAGTTGTCGGACGGAACCCTCTGACAGTGTCGTCTATCGAGCCAGGATATCAGGAACTCCATCTCAAAGTGCCAATGATGTCAGAGACTGTATTTCTAACTGGGTGATGACTGGTGAAGGCTCTGTTAATGTGGACGGGAGCAGACACCATCTGGATCCATCATGTGATACTATACTAGAAAGTATCCATGCCCCAGACTGCGGGGCAATCACCACCACACCAACTACTGAGGTTCCACCTGGGACAGCTGATAGTAGGGTTTCAGGAGCTAATCCAGGTCAAGTGACAGGAATATTTCTGGGAGCTCTAATAGCTGGTCTTCTCATTGCTGTGATCATCATTCTTGCTTGTATCTTATATCGCAAGTTCAAGTCAAAGGAGTATGTTAATGTTCATCATTAAGCCCTTTTTGGTCACAATAATTTTATAGGTTGATGAAACTGGCCGAGAGCAGAATGAATGTGATGATGAGTGAATCACGGTTAGTTTTAGTTGATTTTCCTCCTATATACAATCATAAAGTATTTTCCCCTGATGCAGTAGCTCTCTGAAAGCTGGGAATGATGAGACATAAGCTGTTCCTGAGTTCCTGAGAAACTTTGAACCTTGACACATGTTCGAGTTTTACTAAACTATTTAGACTGTAGCTGTAGTAATAATGATATAATGTCATTATCTTTCAGTTCCACGTAGAGGGACTGGTATATATTATAACATTATTATCATTATTATTAAAATTCTAAGCATAATAATTATAAGCATACCTATGGAAGGAATATATACCAACATTGTCGAGAAAAAAACCAAAAGGAAACAAGCAAACACTTTAAGTATTAAGATCTGTGGGTGAATGTGCACATGTCATTCACAACAAACACTAACTCTCCATTTTTACCTAGTACAAAGTTTTCCTAGGTGGACCCAGCCTCACGACTGCAGATGAGTCTTAAAATAAAGCAAACCTGTCAGTAACGAGTGACTTTGCTTATATATAAGCTGTAGAAAATCATATCAAGTTACTCTAGGATAACTAGCCTCATGACTACAGATGACCTTTATAAAGCAAACTTGTTACAAATGAGTGTTCCGGGGACACAAAGCTTTGATAAGATGAAGGTGGGAAGGATTAGAATTAGAGCCAGCTGATATACAGTAAGCAGACAGCCAAGCTGGTGTGGACAGTTACCATTAGTCCATGGTAGATCATGCTTTTGATTTTGAGTATCATTATTTACTTTATGCTCCATTTTTTGCAGTATTATAGTCAAGGTTGTGCTCTATTATGCTCAAAATCAAGCCTCGTATTCTCATAAATGTTTTGAAATACTCATCAGGCAGTGTTGTTTCTTTGTTTAAGGCATAGTGAACACTTGAATTCAATTTTCTGTGATGAGACATTTAAAGATTTTTCAGGATAGAAAAAACACCTTAATTTCAGTAAATGCTTTAGATGACATAACTCTCTCCTGGTTTGTAGCCAACTCAACTTATATCAGACACTAACTAAAGCTACTATAAATCATTATAATATAGCCTGAGTAGACTAATCCGTGCTCAGATTGTGGTGTTTTAGCTAATAAACGCACACGAATAACGCAAAGAAATCAGTTGGATGTATCCATGATAAACGACTGGCAGATACGTAGTAAACTACAAGTAAAACATAACAAGTCTTGTAACTTTTAATATTAGTGCTTGTTTTGTTTTACTCATAGTTCACCGACATGGTACAGTATTTTCTTTCCAACTGATGATTTACTTTAAATTAGTTTATTTATGGAGCAAAACTAGAGTAAATCCACAGTAATCCAAAAGTATCTCATGTACTATAACACTACTGATATCTAATAGCTAAATTGCATAATTATAATTTTGTGCATCTACATCTTTTCTTCTGATTGAAATGTCGGGGTTCTAAAACGATAAAAATTTTAGTTTATTACAAATAATAATAAAAACCAAGCTGACTAACCCTGGATCATTCACTAGCTCACTAAACTTGCTCTGACTTTGGAATGACCTGAAAGTGTTGGTCCAGAAATACAGAATAAGGAATAAACATGTCAAGCCACAGTCAAATCAGGTAACAAAAAACTTTACTTAGTACAAGCACTTCTTAGACATAGAAAATGCTTACTTTCACTGCTTTAGCTTCTGGTATAAGATGAATGCCAGTAGAACCACCAAGGCAATGAGAAGACCAACAATCATTTGCTGCCAGTATTATTCCTGCAACTTCACCTGCACTGCATCCTGTGTTTGTTGCACTTTGCTCCCCACTTTCACTATCTTTTCTTGCATCAGGATTGGTTGATGGTTTAGGAGTTGTGGAAGGAGATGTACTCCATTGACAGTCTAGAGAATGGATACTTTCTAGGTAAGAGTCACAAGTTGGATCCAAATGATATCTGGCATCAGCAACAACTGATCCTCTATCAGACCTGACCCAGTTTCTAATACAGTCTCTGACATCATTGGCACTAAAATCTTAAATCATGGAAAATGTGAAAAAATGTAAATGTTATAGTATAACTTACCTTTTTACCGCAATATTCCATTTTAAGTAAGCGGACTTGAAAGAAGGCCAGTTTATCTGCATTATATAAATTATAGATAGAAGTATGTTGTAACAGCATTACAGCATCGATTTACATGATTATATCAGAGTAATTATAGCTCATACTTGTTTTTATGAGACAATGTATTTATTGTGGTTTGCCAATCACCTCCAGTTTCATTGGCTGTTCTGATGGTGGTGGTTGCACTTGGTCCAGTCTCAATATCAGTGACTACAGCCACACTGAAGACATAGTCAGTGGAAGGAGTGAGGTAGGAGAAGGTGGCAAAGTTGCTTCTTGTCTTAATCCAGCCCTGTTCCAAGAACCTACTGTATGCCCCAGTTGGAGATGTCCATTCCACCATACCTGAATAGGATAGCTGAGGAGCAGTAACTGTAGAATCAGGAAAATATGCACCCAAGTGTGCACTTCCACCCACCACATTATACAACTTCCCATGTATTAGCCACTCAAAAATAAGCAACCTAGGAATATAAGCACACTTTGTACAAATTCATGTACATTTACACAACTAATTTATGTGCAGTGCAGTTTGCGCTAGATGGCCACCACAGCAGTTTCTCTCACTTTCTTGAGAACTCTTTATTTGCAGCTCCAGGTCTCTGCATGCTGATTTAGGCTAAATGGCCATGCATATGTTGCTTATATGATGTCACTCCCCATATGTGCTGGTTGTATAATGCACGCAACAACCTTTTGAGGACTGATCTATCTTGCACAGATACACACGCAATATACAAACATGAATGGAAATGACGATAATTAGTGGATACAAACATGCAATGAATGAATAGGAATGAACTGTTCAGTCATTCCACCACACCCAACATAAGCTCCAAACATTTATGAGGACCCACCATGAGACTGCTATATTATGAAATATGGCTGTAAGAGGCGTCTTACATTGAAGTAGTCAGTGTCTTCAAGAAGTGCATTAACTGGCAACGACCACTCCACTATCACAGTTGTGTTAGTTGAATTTCCAGTAGTATTAATTGGTTGGGGTATACCTGTAGTTAATAATACACATGCGCATCAATGCATCAACGCCTCGAGCCGTCAAACAAGCTACATAGAGTTGGCTAGCCGTAAAAGACTCTTTAACCCACCGCCCTAGTTCTCAAGGCTGGGCACCCAGAGTCCTATTCGCTATTAGCTGTGTTGTTTGGTTGCGCGTTGACATTGTGCGTGCTGTTGTTTGTGCCGTGCTTGTATCGTGGATGCGTGTTGTCTTTTTGTGTTTTGTGTGTATGATTATGGGTTGTGAATTCAGGTTTTCTTTTCTTTCTAATTATCTTTAGCTAGTATGCTATGCAAAATAATTTATTGCTTTTATGAGTAACAGCGGACAACAGCATAGTTCATCAAAGAGTGACTCATCTTCATCAAAAAAATGTATACTCTAGGTAAAGTATTATAAAATCCAAGAAAAGAACTTACTCTAATCCTAGTCCATTACTACCTCAAAGCGGTAATAGATGCTCTATGTATGGATGACCTAGCTGCTCCCTTGAATCTATTGATTAATCCAGGCTTGCAGTATATTATATGAGATTTGAGAGGGATTTGAAGGGTCTCTAACACTCTTGTCATCATCGAACACCTGCTTATTGGTATATACCTTGAATCTTGCTATTTGAAGATCCTTCTAATAAAGTTTGCATTTGAGTGCTTTTTATTTCATAAGTTCTGTATCCCACTCTGTGTGATGTATAATTATACTAAGTGTCCATTTAAATGAAAGCTATAGCTCATATTATTATAATTTTTATAAAAGACTTTTTTCAAATCACCTTATATTCACCTTATTTTAAGGGTCACAAATTTATGAATCCCAACAAGGGATCACAAATTTGTGGACTTTGTACGTAACAGTAGCACAAGTCTGTGGTATTGTACATAATGTCAAATTATTACATTAAGTTTCTCCCTAACTCATTTTTAAGTTATCACATTGGCAGAGACTAAAACGATACGAATGACTAGCAGTGCATGTAGTAGCTACACATAACATGATTTGAAGAGTTATAGTGTCGCAAGCCAGCCTCCCTCCAGAGAGAGGCTTCAGTATGCAAGAGAGGCTGGTATGCAAGACTATTTGAAGAGTAACCATGCATCTTTTGGTCTGTCAGGGTTTCAAACTAGCTATGTTAACTTTTTCCACCTAATTTAGCAATATTTAAATCTCCCTCCCTGATGTGCACTTTGTCCTCTCT
>JAODVQ020382939.1:0-59004 GCA_025400075.2 Phenganax stokvisi | reverse complement strand
TAGAGAATTTACAGACAATTTACAGAGAATTTATAGAGAATTTAACACAATTTATACAGGTTATTTTCTGGATTTTTTTAACCATCGTTCAACTAAATTATGTAAATGTTCGCGGATGTGACGAATACAATGACGAATACATATGTCGTGATCATGATTTTTTTGCCAGCTTCACTTTTTGCTCGATGTTATCGTTCCAGATATCACAGACAATGATCTTTATGTCCACCACTGATCTCAGGGTTCACTGAACTATACAACATAACTTGTAAATGAAGTCGTGGTCGGTTGAGAGGCACTGGTACTGAGGTTGGTTACTATGACAACAAGTTTAAAAACAAAATGGTGACAACTAAAAGTTAAAAATTTTGAAAACGAGTAGTTTTTTTTTCTTTCTAGAAAAATTATGGGTTTACAGCGTCTAGTGCAGTACAAGTCATGCTGATGTAGTTAAATACTTTTTCTAAAATGGCACATAGGTAACAATATCTATTTTATATAGTGAGGAGACGTGGTGAGGTCAGGCTGGTCAGCCACTCAGCCTAAATCCCAACAAATTTCTTGTGATTTCAGCACCTACAACAAACAGTGGAGTGAAGCGAATAATGCTTTGGTTGATTTGCTAGAGTTTGAAATTCCTAAAGAAGAGCTTAAACAAGATAAGGCATGATATTTTTAGTACTTTTGTAGTTTTTTTCTCTTCGTATCTTTTGCAATCCGTCGATAGTCAGATAAATAGCAAGTATTGAAATTTTCACCTACTTCAATCATAGATCCAAAACAATATTGAAGCATTTCAACTTCTTGCTGTTACGTATGTGAAATACATTCAGATATTTCGAAAACTGGAAGAATGCTATGATCAAGTAACTATACAATTTTTTGGCATGTTAATTGTAACAAGACCTCAACAAAGACTAATACTTTGCCTAATCATAGATTGTTCATCCACAAAAAAGACGAGTAATACGGCATGTACTTGATGGGACTATTGGAAGGTATGTATACAACTGGACTAAAAGCGAGGCATGTTACTCATACATGCTATGGTTTGCAGAAAGTTCGATAAGGATGAGAAAGCCATAAAAGTGCTAGAACAGCACTTGTCTCTTGTCCCTTGTTTTATTAAACCATGTTTCAACTGAAATCTTTAACTTGTATCCTTTGAAGGTTGTAGATAGTTTCAATCGACAGAAAAACAGTTGTTTAATTATTTGCTTACAGAGTAATTGTCAAAAAACAATTCCAAGTGCTTATCTTTTTCCAGAATCTTGGAATTAAAGAATGATATGGTCTTACTTGAACACTCTGAATATCATTATTTTGACGATGTTCTTTCCGATCTTAAACTTACACCGGTATTTTGAAAATGTTCCGTACTTAAATATTCATTTTGTTGTATTTATTACTCTCTATTTCTTTCAGAATGATATTGAAATACCAATTCCAAAATACTTCATATTTGAGAATGCTAAAGCTCTAAAAGAAAGAGAGAATTTGATGGGCAGTATTCTTGCCAAGAAAGGACCAGTTGATACCACTGTTGTAAGAATAACCTTGACTTTTTTCTTCAAATAAAATGTAAAACACTCTTTGATTCAGCAGTTTTTATCACTGGTCTGTTGTTGTTAGGAACAAGAAGAAATTCAAATGTCAGTGGAGGAAGCCATTAGAATCATCCAGGTGCTAAAGAAAAATGAATAAAAGCATTTTGTTTGAAATTATATTGGATAGCTGAATAACTTTTCATTCTCTAACTTTGTCTAGGTTCACGAAAGAGCAAGACAAGGTCGATTGAGGGCAAAATTCATGCGTGAAATAAGGTACAGTAAGAATTGTGTCTGGTATGGGTTCGGCTAAATAATACTGGAGCTCAGCAGATGGTGTTTGACTTGCAGATATCAATGTGAAAATAATGTTAATTCCAATAATCATTATAAGTTGCATATAGTGTTATATGTGGTGAAAAACACCAAACAAGAGAGAACAAGTTTGATTCCTCGCATCCTCTTATAAGCATACAAACCTTTGAATGTGAGCAGCATTCTTTGCCTTGTAGGGCTTGCTGAGAGACAAGTATACATGCCAGTTCACATTTACACAGCACTTACCGTTGTTGATAATCTGTTGTATCTTTTATTTAGGATGCAAGAGGAGCGCGAAAAACTGGCTCAGATGCGTGGAGCACCCGCCATTGATCCTGATCACGCTGCAACTAGAATACAAAAAGTTTGGAAAGGCTATGCTCAGAGGAAACGAACTAAAAACCTGAGAGAGGAGGAATTCGAGTTCATTGGCATGGTACTGGTTTGGAGAAATTTTAGTTATTCTGCAGAATCTGTTCCAGTTAAGGATAGACAATAATTAAGATAACAAATTTTCAATTGTCTTCAGAAAATGCCAAAGGCGGGAGCAAAATATGCTCCATGGAAGAAAGCTGAGAAAGTTTGCGTAAGTTTTGTAATATGTGCTGAACGCCGGTCAGTTAACTCTTTACAGTGCCGACTACATAGTTACATGGACCACTACACACTACATTGTCTGATTCTAGTTGTGTCACATTCCTAGTATTTTTTTATGTGATAGATTCACAGAAGAGTAGTTCAAGACGATCACGAAAATGAATATCAGGACGTAAGATCAATATCCCCCCCAATTTTCGATTGTCATTTTGTTTATATTAGCTATCCAGTATGTTACCCAGAAAGGGTCTGCTTCAACAGCATTTGTTTTACTGCACTCAATTGCTCTAAAACTGTTTGTTCATTTTTCCCAGGGTTTGGTAAGGATTAAAGATAATATTCGAGACGTCGAAGGTCCAGATATGAAAGAGACGATGCAAGATCAGATCAGACAATGGTTTGTAGAATGTCGGTAAGTGTAGAAGCTTGTCTTCACATTATTTTTGATCAGTTGTTCGCCGTCCATTATATCTTGTGTAAGGATTTTCTCGTTATACTTTTCAGAGACAAAACGGGAAAGTTCCCTGATTATCCGTCAGATGATGAAGGGGGCTCAGCTTTGTTATTTAAAGAAAAAACACCAGAGGAGGTAAAGTGGCAACTATACCTATACTGGAATGATTATGATTTCATCTTACTGAACCATAGTATACGTCGGCGCGCTATAGCCATATTTTGTATTAGAGACGAGAATCAACAAATTGAAAGTAAATGATTTTGACAAGCAGTGTATCTTTGTTTTTAATTTTGTTTAGTTGGCCAAAGAAGAAAGTAACAAGGTATTACCACGGCAATGGATTTTTAAGAAACATAAATTTGTGATTATCCAAATTTTGTTCATTATAGGACGAAGATGGCGGTAAAAAAGGCAAAAAAGGAAAGAAAGGGAAAAAAGATAGAAAAGAAAAAAGTGCAGGAAAAGACAAAAAGGGGAAAAAAGGAAAAAAAGGCAAAGGCAAGGGAGGTGATGACGTAAGTACTGAGCTGTGGTCATAACTGGACTATTCACTTTTGCTTAGTACACTAGTAACTGTACTTTTTGTTACACTAGGAGGAAGAAAAAGGCTTCAAAATGTCCGAGTCGAAATTTGTCGGTGCAATCAACGAATCTGTTAACACTTATAGAGGTATAGATTTTGATGAACTGCCATCCCAGTTTAACTCTAATTTCTTCTTAACATTTAATCATTGTCTTAGATGTTTGGCAATGTCGTGATGAACACAACAATTTCGAGCAAAAATTTGACTCCGAGTTGGTGAAAGAGGCAAAGAGGTAGTCCTCTGTGTTATTTGTCAACACTATTTAGTGTGCCTCTTTATCTCGCCATGTTTCGCTCAAACTTGCGATATTTTTTATTTTATTTTCCCAGACTCGAAGTTGAAGCTGAAGTGAGGAAAAACGTAGATGAGCTAATGCGCGAGGAATTGAAGAATTTAAAGATGGTATACTGAAATTTCATAGTCTGTGAGCAACATTCTTGTATATTTATGCATTATTCTATTCTTAGGCAGTAGATAGGGATAAAGGTGGTAAAAAAGGAAAGAAGGGGAAGAAGAGTGGTAAAAAGAGTGGTAAGAAGGTATGTGTGTTCTTATGTCGCCTTCATGCATGCAATGAGACAACTGTTCTACAATGATTCTTGATTGAACAGAAAAAGAAGAAAAGTGGCAAGAAAAGTGGTAAAAAAGGCAAGAAAGGAAAAAAAGAGAAAGATCTAACTGCGGATCGGTGAGTTTGTAGGATACAATGCTTATTCTAAGTTTTATAAATTTTTTACGCCTTGCTTTCTACTGCAAGGCGTAAAAAATGCCTAGAAGGTTTTTTCTAGGCAAAAACCTTCTGTGTAATTTAAGCCAGGTCTTCTTCTCTTTCTTAGAACTATTGAGTCCCTATATGAAGAGCTGGTTGACGAAGGTATTTTAGTTCGTCATCCGAAAGTACAGCTGTCAGAATTTTTGGGAGAGTTCAGGTATTCATGACTATCACTTGACTTATTTATTTCTCTATAATAGCCATATAGTAATGCGTGATGTTGTTTTTTCGTTTCTATAGTTACCTTGGTTCCACTCTGCGTCAGGCGAATGTCGAACCGATGCCGTCACTTTCCGATGTTCGACGTCTCATTACGGAGTTCTGTGTTCTTCCCTTAGGTAAATACGCTAACATTCACTCCAGTTACCATTTTCATTGCATGCGATCAGGCGCAAGTCCGCCTGTACATTTCTTTCTGATCTCCGGACGCGTCTAGGTTCGTGTTTTTAGCGCCTTCACAATGGTTTATAGGTTCTCAAGCAATTCATGAAAAAGCTCCTCTCATCAAGTCTATCTTGATCGCTGGACCGCGGGGCGTGGGTAAGAAAACGATAGTAAACTGCATCTGCACGGAGGCTGGGGCGAATCTCTTTGATCTAACCGCCGCTAACATTGTTGGCAAGTACCCGGGGAAAGCTGGCCTCAATATGATGCTACATATGGTCTTTAAGGTACGTCTTGTTGCACATTTCATTTCATTGACTTAGTAAGACACAATGCGCACCAGTGACGCCATTTTGTATTTTATTTTATCTACCAGCTGACGATTTTAAACTAGCTCAATCTTGTTTCATTTCTAAGGTCGCTAGACAAATGCAGCCTTCTGTTGTGTTCCTTGGTGATGCTGAGAAAACGTTTATGAAAAAAGTTCCAAAAACCGACAAAGTTAGTCCTGTAACTATATACTAAAATTGCTTGCAACAAATACATAATGTCTTTAGGGTTCTTCTGAACAGCATAGAATATTTCGGAAGTGATTGAGCTTTACACTCTCATTTCAGACCGATCCAAAGCGACTTAAGAAAGATCTCCCAAAGATTTTAAAAACTTTGAAACCAGAAGACAGAGTTATGCTTGTTGGCACTTCCAAATCACCATTTGATATCCTTTGCAATAGATTGCCAGCTTATAAATACATTGACATCACGGCAGTTCAATCTATAGTTATTTCTCATAACTTTTATCAAATGCTGAAGTGAAGCCTTTCTGTGCTGTTTATCAGAAAGTTGTGCTCATTCCAAGACCGGATTATTCTTCACGTTATTGTAAGTTTATAACTTACATGCTTCGTCGCCGACTTTTGGGGACATTCACCCGATATTTCTGATAGACAAACGGTTTCAATCGCCAGTAGTCACGAAGAATGAAACTTGGAGATATCGGCCACTGTAGGAAAACCAAAAGTTGGTTACACGCGGTAGTTTGCAATAGTTATCCAATGTAAATATTCACACAGGTTTATGGAAGGAATTGCTGGTTAAACAGAAAGGTACGATCACTGATAATCTTGATTTGAGCTCACTTGCAAAAGTGAGCGATGGCTACACTCCAGGGCATATTATCGAAGTCATCAATCAAGTTCTCTCTGACCGCAGAAGACAACAGGTATACTAAGAAAGACATGGATGTGGATCGATTGGCTATTGGGCTACAACACTGATGCTTGTGTCTTTGTTTTTAGCTAGTAAAGAAACCACTAACGGCCTCAGAATTCATTCCTCCGCTTGCGAAAATTGATCCGATTTACAAAGAAGAAGAAGAAGCTTTCAAGGTACTTTAAATAAAGTAAATTAACTTACTTTTAGCTTTCAACGTTCTGGTGAACGTTATTTTTAAAAAATTTTTCTAGACATGGTATACGAAGACACCGCTGGGCAAGAAGAGACTGAAAGCGTCAATGAAAGATGAGGAAGGCGACAAGAAGAAAGGGAAAAAAGGTGGAAAAAAGGGAAAGAAGAAAAAATAACGATGTGTGATCATTTTATTGTAAATATGTTTAGGTATGTATTTTCCATATCAAGATAGTTGGCATTCATTTTATTTTTTTGGAAAAAATTTTGTTTTTAATATGATTGAAATTTGCCAGCATTGTTTTTGTTTTCGTTACTTGGTGACAACGGTTTTAGTTTTTTCTTGTGTTTTTTTGCTCTGAGAAAAGCTGAAACATTGTGCTTGTCTTCAATGAATTTCCGTTAGATTTTGCGCGGTCATCCTCTAGCAGCACGCAAGGACAGTGAAGGTCAAGAAAGCTTTCGTGTCGTATCCATCAAATAATTGTCATGAAATATTTAACACACTCCTACAAAACGTCGATGAATATATTGTGCTGGAGGTCAGCGCATTATGGTGTAATTTGGCAAGAATTAACTATTTTGGGGGCAAGATAGCATGAAATATCTTTTTTGTGACGAAGCACAAGCATAGCACACTCATGGTGTCTCAATACGTCATGCTAAGTCACGGCTTGTGGTGATTCAGTATTTTCATAATCGTTAATTATGCTCGTTTGACGTCATGAGTTACATAACATAATTTATGCGCCGGTATATATTTGAGTCGTCTGACATTCTTGGACAGTTCGAAGAAGACCTTAAGAAATTCTTAGTGATATTTGTTTGTGAGTTTACGTTGTCAAAATGAGCAAGAAAGCTTGGGTAGAAGCACAGATAAAGGACAACAAGGTTGTAGTGTTCTCAAAAACCTATTGTCCTTTCTGTAAAATGGCAAAAGCAGCGTTTGCCGAAGCTGGTTTAAAAGATTATGTATTGTTTGAGTTGGACAACAGAGAAGATGGCGAGGAAATTATGGATATTTTAAAGGCTATGACTGGAGCAAGAACTGTAAGACCAAGACTACATAAATTTTTTTTTTAACATATGTCGACGCTTAAAGGTTTCAAATATATTTAAAAGGAGTAGTTCATTACATTGATATGAATTAAATATTCAGTCAATATAATAATTATCTCTGTTACCAGGTGCCTAGAGTGTTTATTGGTGGTGAGTTTATTGGAGGTGGTTCAGAGACAAGAGATCTTCAAGCAAGCGGAAAACTTGTTCCAAAACTGCAGTCCGTTGGAGCTCTGTAAATCTTTGGTCCTTTCAAGACACACGTTGCTAGAAATATATTATAAGTGTGGTACAATCAAAAATACTACTGTAATTTAATACAATAAAACTCAGTTTCATCCCAATTTTTATTTCATGGTAATAATTTTAGGCTCACTTACAGTGAGATTTTAATTACAGTATTTACAAATAATTTCATAAAATTATGATTGCTTAAAATACGGGAAGAGCCCAAAGAATGATGTACAATAAAAACTTTATCCTATGAAATAATTTATAAAATTGCTTATTTCCTGCAGCTAAGCAACAGGTCTAAAAATATTCATAATTCAATTGCCAATAAATAGCTGCACTGGACCTCACCTATAAAACTAAGTTAGACTTAATTCTGCCAAATTGACATGGTTGGTAACTCTTCATCACTGAAATCTAAGTCTCCCCAGTTTTGAGGCACATCTAGTGGGCTCATCATTGCCATTGATTCATCAAAACTACTATTTGATGAAGTTTTCTTCAATTTGACAGTAATTTTAGGCTTTGATTGTTTGCAACTTGTGTCTGTTTTTTGTTCATCTACACTGCCTAAAATATTGTCTGTTTCTGCAATATCTTGTTGACAAGGCATTTTAATATTGTCGTCATCTCTTGAGGTATTTTCTGTTTCTTCAACAGTTTGAGCTTTCATATGCAGACTCAAGCCACAGTCATTTTCATCATTTTGCTGTGTTTCCTTGCCAGAAATCTCACCTTGGTTTTCAGGAATACTATCCAGTTTCTCTTCAGCATCTGAATTATCAGTTTCCAACTGAGGAGAAATTGTATTTCCAAATATATCAGAATTGTTTTTATTTTGTTTGTCAACCGCAGCTGTACTTTTCTTATTCTTAATTTTTTCTTTAATTTTGGTGCGACAATTATTTTTCAACTTTATTCTCTCTGGTATGCTTTTTTCAAATTGTTTCCAATCGTCTCTTGTCTTTGCT
The DNA here is from genome assembly GCA_025400075.2 of Phenganax stokvisi. Lineage (NCBI taxonomy): Eukaryota > Metazoa > Cnidaria > Anthozoa > Malacalcyonacea > Clavulariidae > Phenganax > Phenganax stokvisi. Next base: position 50,678 of record JAODVQ020382939.1, on the reverse strand, counting down.
TCAAAGCTAGATGCTTTTAAAGCACAGTTACTGAACTGCAAGAGTCTTTTTCCTCTTCCCTTGCTTATACTCTTGATGTCCAGTTTTACACCTTTCATGGTGGAATTTCCCTGTTGTTTCCCTTCAACTACTGAATGAGTAGTACACTTAGAAGAATCCTCTTTTCCCATTAAACCTTCAGCTAACTTCTTATCCTGTTCAACTTCTTTGAATCTTTGTTCTCTTGCCTTGTTTGCCTCTCGTATTCGACGAATCTTTTCATCCAAGTCAATTTCCTCCCCAGGGTTTGTCTCAGCTGGGTTGTGCCTTTTTGTTATGTTTAGACGAATCGTCTGCATACTGAAACTCTGCACAATTTCCAAATGTGTGGGTATGTATAGTATGACAGCAGGATTTCACCAGAAGAGTAGTAGGTGTAATGATACGCCTTTTAAGATTGCATAGATTGGCTTTCCAAATTTCTAATTAATTCACTCCGTTGTCCTAAATAATTCCCAAAGAACGGTCAGGGACGCAGCCTTTTGTTTTCGAGGATTATTCTATTCATTTAGAGTTTCTAAGACAGTAATCTGTAACAATGGAGCGGAAAAGCGCAATGCAATTGGAACACATTCGCACAATTCGGATTCGATAAAATGAAACGATTTTTTGCTTACCCTTTTGTTTGAAGCTCAATTAGCAGAAATAGACAAAAACAAAAACACTAAATTGTGTTTACCAGAGTCAAATTTCTGATCATTTCCTGAAGAAAACAACAAGAGTGCTAACTAACACAAAATTCAAATTTCAAAACATTTACGAACGTTTACCGAATGACCGAAGGCTTCACGGCAATTTACGGGCTGTTTGGCGGGAATATCAGAAACAAAATGGCTGCTGTTTGCTGGGAAAAATAAATGATGATGTTTTATGGTGATTTTTGGCTTGTCTAGGGGAAAGCTCGTCATGTACAAATCAAGAAAAAGAACTTCAATTACGGATAAACTAGATTCTTCAGGTTATTTTCCAATAAATGACCGTTTTATTATATGTTTATAGATTATAAACTTCCTATTTTTGCTAATAATGTAGTATAGACCACGTCCTTTGTTTACGTTTTGCTGGCAGTAAAAACTGGTTGACTGACCATAAACAAAAGCAAGAACAATAAACCTCCTCACTTGGGAATGTTTTTCCTGCCAGAAAAACAAACATTGCCGGTGGTCTATAGAAGTGAAAAAGTAATTTATGTGAAGTGTAGATAAATTTTTTCTATTCTAAGCGCTTAAAAGCTCTCTAAGTTGTTCTTACTAGATTTTTAGATTTGATAAGAAGTATTTATAGTGTTTTCCGATGTCAAATTACATGAAATAAATAATGAAATTGCAGGCTGCAAAAATCATTGTAATTTGCTGATGTAACTAAGTATATTTAAAAAGCCATCTTATGATAGTTTTTGAATTACACAGTGTTGCCTGGAAAGAAAAGAAAGAGTACAAAGGAAAATGGTACTGGTAGTAATGACTTTATGAAAAAGATTTCACAGTCTGTGTTTGGAAAACTTGTAACCAAAGCTGGCATTGTTTTATCCTCTGGAAAAACTCCGAATAGAATCAGTAAGTTATGAGTACAGATACTGTACTGATGATATGAATAGCACATGACTATCCTGCCGTCTATTGGAAGCATACTCCACCATCAAACTCATGGCTTGTCCCATATATGTTCATGATTTCTTTCTAAGAATTGGACCTAACGATATTTCAAAGAAACTTGTCCAGTTCTTTAAAAAGACATCCAAACTATCCGCAGGTATTCACAGATTAATTTTTTACTTTCATGATGGATAGTTTGTTTTCATTTAACACTATTTCTTGTTGTATTAAAGATCTCAAGTGAGTTTGTAGAAGGATTAGAAAGCTATATAGAAGACTCACAAAGGTTAATGAATCAGAGCAATTTTGGCTATGTTTGCGTATGCTGTAACGGAATGAGTATTATCGTTCATGAATGTTTCCAGGTTCTGTCTATCTTTGCTACCTACATTGACTTCAGATGATTGTGATGAATGGTATTTGGTTTTATTATGAACTAAAATTACATTTCACAGAAAGTAATATTGGCCTAATGTTACTATGTTTGAATTTCCAGCACACGGGGTCCCACTCAGGATAGTTTGATGAGAATACTCTTGGGCATTGACTTGCTGCAGGTTGTAATATATGCTCAAGATATATATACTCGAAGGAATTGTTCAATTGATGTAAAGTACTTCAATTGGTAATAATAGTTTTATTAAATTTTCTTTAATAGCCATTGATTTCAATGAAGTTGCTCGAAAAAATCCCTGAGTTTTCTGAAGACAATTTAAGGTAGTGTTCAGTTCTATACCCTGAGCATCAAATGTGAGATTTTATCGTTAATATATCTAGTCAATTAAAACAAAATTGAACTTGATTTTTCTACCGCAGAGTTTTAGAACACGATGTTCCTAGGTTGGTTATTAATCAATTCAAATGGTTGGATAAAATTGTTAATGCAAAGGTTATTGGACATTGTGTTCCTTTACTGTAATATTTGCACATATAACCCAAATCAGTTCTTGAAAAGTTTTATCTTGCATTAATATTTCATCTGTACCTAGGATCTGAGTCAAAAATTACTGGAAATCATTAGTATTACGAATATCTCTGTTCAACGAGAAATAGTCACAGCAATTCCAGAAATTTTAGATGACAACGAACAGATTGAAATTGCTAAAGAGCTAATGTAAATTAAAAATATTCCTTGTCTCTAAATTACTTCATGAGCAAAACTTTTTGATATTAACTTCTGTATATGTTTTTATTTACCAGAGAGATAATGAGAGAGAATTCACAGTTGACAGTTGCAATCCTTGATACGCTATCAAATCTTAATCTGAAAGCTGATTTGCTCTCTGAGGTTGAAATTCAAAATAAGAACTAACTAAATTCCTATCACAATAGCAAAAAGTTGTACAAGAAATATTTTTGTTAATTTTTTAGGTGCAAGCATCAGTTATCAATATGTTGTCATCAACTGAGATGGATGACCTACCAGTCCTAGTCAAATTTATTTTACAATCAGTTGCAGATGGTGAAGCTTTTGAGGTAGTTTTGATGTTCAAATCAAACTCATTGAAGCTTTTAGGCTCTATTAATTTTCCTTATCTTCCCAGGCAATAAGTGAACTCAGAAATAATTTAGAGATAACTTGCTCCTTATTCCCATCAGCAACATCAACGCCATCAAATGTTAGGAACAGGTATACTCTCATATGATATCATGCTGTTTTTAGTCAGTCAAAACTTGCTGAGCTATGCTCGGCAGACTCGACCTTTGCACAATACTATGACATGTTCATAAGTGAAGGAAATCTCTTCTTCACTTTCTTTTCAGATCGAGTGTTGCTACAAACAGTTCAAAGGATGGTGTTTTATTGACTTTAGATGCAATTAAAGCTAGTATTAGATTTAGAAAGTCAATGGCTGATGGCTGGATCAAGGTACAGTAATACAGTTAAATGAAAACGTTGTCTCACACAAAGTCACTTGAAAAAATTAACTTTCAGTATCTCAAGGCACAGAAAATATGAATATAATTAAAAAACAGCCTATTTTTTCTTGTTTCAGACATTAGAAAATGTTAAATCTGCTTCAGAACATTTGGTATGTTTTAAACAAATAGTTTCTATTTACTAGTGTTGCTAATTTCTTAAAACTATAATTAATAAAGTGTAATGCAAGTTTATTTGATAAATTATACAAGTTTGTTTCAAACAGTTTATTAATAAACTATGATGCAATTTTTTGAACTACATTGCAGAAATTCACCCTGACAAGAAGCAAAAACTGTGTTTTGTCATTTGTATAGGTTGTAGATGTGTTTGTGGTTCTTATATTATATGCTGTGACAAACAAACGAAGACCAATTGAGACTTTACTGCGAAACAAAATCAAAAATGGTTGTTTCACTGAGGATATTCTTGCAATGGCATTTACCTCATATGGACAGGTACAACATCACCTTCACTTTTTCTAAGATTTAAGCAAGAGAGTTGGCTAATTGTTATTTTTGCTGATAGGTTCTGCGTGTATATTTTGACAATCTTTTGGTTCTTTCTGAAGTTCTGCTTCGTTCACCGGATACATGCGTTTCTTCTTATGCAAAGAAAATTTATGTGCAGTCATTTCTTGTTTTTGATTTGTACTGCAAACAGGTAAATCATTGTCTAAATCAGAGCATATTATTTTGAAACTTATTGCTAAGTGACATTTATTATTCTAAACTGGAGTATAGTGATAACGTGTGTGAAAGACACGAGATTGAAGGGTCACCACGTTGGGTTTCGAAGTCTGGCTAGTTTCCACATTGTATTGAAGCAAAGTAGCAATAATGTGTCATAGAGTAACGTGTTTGCTTTTTCTTGTTCCAGGAGGTAGTTGGAGCATTAGTCACACATGTAGGCAGTGGATTTCCAAACGAGGCTGACTCCTCTCTCGACGTTTTGAGTGATTTAGTTGAGAATAATCCTTCTGATATGTCCTCATTTGCCATATTTCTCAAAGTAAGAGGACTGCCAGTTCACAAGTTTTATTTCAAAGTCATCATCTGAGAAAATTCAACGAATTTATTTCTTACACGGCTAAACTACATTTTGAAAAATGTGGCTTCAAATTTCGTCTGATCCACATTTTTCAAAATGTGGTTTAGCCATGTAACAAATAATTTTGTTTACTTTACAAGTTTTGCCTAGGCTCAATTAAGTTTAATGGGGCATGTGTCTCGCTTCTTTGACCAGAGTTGTGTTCTAGTTGCAAGCGACCAAAAAGGAATGGCCGTCATGCCTTAATGTCCTGTACGCTTAATATCATGCATGTTTCTATAATTTTTGACGTGTTTTTTGATAGGGTATATTAGACTATCTGGATAACTTGAATATTAGTCAAATTCGTAAATTGTTTGCAATGTTGAGCGCCTTGGCGTTTCATAATGATGACGGATGCATGATACAGGTAAGATAATGATGTACATATCGGTTTTTGATAGGCGTATCGGTTTAATGCAATCAGGTAGCTAAGTTTCTGGACCATTGCTCTAAACAAACTTATTATGGAAGAATTTTATTAGATGTCATTACACAAGTGCTCCAATTTAATATAGTGTCACAGTGCATTGTGGTACGGCTATAATGTTTGAGTATAGTCTCCGTTGCTATATACAATTGTCGGCATTTCGTTTAGAGAAGTTCTGCCTTCTGTAGCATATGAAATTCACTCAAGAGCGTCACGCAATTCCGAAATTTCAATCTCCTCGTTATCTGGTATTTCGCTCACCACAATTTCCACTTTTTCTTTCTCCTTTTCTGCGCTCAAGAACATCTCTTTAATATCTTTGTCGGATTTTATGTTGATAGGTCTTTTCACGCCGTTACGCTCTTGTTGCAGTTCTTGCTTGTCAATTTCAACGCCTGTACCAATCTCAATCGCCGTTTTGATGGCAGACAACGTGAATTCACTTATTCGGCATCGGTTAAGATTCTCTTCGCTCTCTTTCCTGGCGAAGAAAGTGATCTCAAACGATCCGCTAGTTGTGGAAGAATCTGTTACATCTCCTGGTTTCGTTGGAAATAAGTATTCAATAGCTTCTCGAGCGCTGTAACGTTTGTGTGCATCGTTTGCACCCTGTAACAAATTCTTTATCAGCTCGTACAATTTTCTCTCCCCGTGATGCTTCAATTTTTCTTCTACATTAATTTGGCCTGCTTTCAGCTCTTTCAACTCCGAATCCATATGGCTGCAATAACGACTTATGAAGTACAGAACCATTCCAGCACTATACATATCTACTTTAAAATCGTACTCATCAGTCCAGAGTTCTGGTGCTCTGTATAACGTATTTCCAACGCAAGGAGAAAGTTTCTCTAATGCTGAAGCTTTTGTCAATGGTGTAGCCCACCCGATAGGGATTCCAATAAACCGCGCTAAGCCGAAATCGGCTATCTTGATTTTAATAGCACTCACTTGTTGTGGATCGGGATTTGCTATAAGAATATTGCTGGGATGGAGGTCGCGATGCACCCAGCCTAGTGAGTGGATTGCGTGTAAGCCGTTTAGGATTTGGGGGAAGACTTGTTGGTAAAATCGTGGATCAGTTTGAGCCCGAACAATATCAGCACGGCATATCTTGTTATTGTAGACGAAATTGCCTAAACTCGTGGAACACAGCTCCATTTGAATACAAAGTTTTTTTTCGGCACCAACTTGTAAGAACCAATAATTGAAATACTTGACAACATTTCGTTCTGACAGTTTCAGCTTCATTTGTAATAGTAATTCTCGCTCTTGATATAAATTTAATCCCGGTTCCTCCTTATTTTCGACCGGTATGATTTTAATGGCGTATGGCTTCCTGCTCTTTATGCAGGAAGCTTTGACCACTGTACCAAAGGAGCCATTGGCAATCCTTTCCTCGCATTCAAATTGCTTTTGATGCTTTAAGGCACTTGCAATTTTGACCAATTCCGTATCCATTGATCCCTTTCTACATAAAGATACAACTTTACGGGAGAATTACTATCGTCAATAAACACTAACTACTTGATCTCTGGCGCCTAGACGAGTGTGGTGATCGTATTGCAGTAAACCGTAGTGAATTATCCGTGATTCCAGGAATATAGGTACCTGGACAGGAAGTTCAAAGTCAAGCACCCACGCTTAGCGACCATCTATAATAAAGCATTATTTAGACTTGATATGTATGCATGAAGAAGGATTTGGTGCGGGGGTATTTTAATTTTTGCCTCATGACCACACTCATGACAGCTGAAATTTATTCAAAATGATATTCCTACGTTTAAATCCTCTTTTTCCCTCAGCAATTTGAAGTTTATGGAACGCTATAAATCTCATTGATAGACGCAGAAATTTTGTCGTTAAGTCTGAATATGCTTTCATTTATATTCAGGACGACCTTCATATGGTTATCAGAAAACAACTTTCCAGCAATTCAGTAAAGTATGATTACAGCACACATTTATCATACACGTTTTGCCATAAAAGTATATAGTACTATTTCTTTGTTACTCAGGAAATGTGCTCAAAAATTTAAGTGCATTTTAAGAGATATTCTTCAACACTCACTGACATTTCTCTTTCAATTAAAATATTCCTCCGTTATATAAGACTGGTACACATGTTAAAAATATCTTAAAAACTGCTTCATGAAGTAGCATGTCTCTAAAGTTACATTGCAATAACGATGAGCATATGGCATTTTCTCTTTTTTAGGTATAAGCGTATTGGAATCATTGGTGCGATAATGATTGTACGAAGTATGGCTAAACCAAGGTTAGTATCTTAGCGTAATTTTTTGCTCTGTACGATCATGTAAGGATTTTGATTAATCTCCATATTTTATTGTCGGTTATGTTATTTTTACAGTCTCGGTGAAGAAAATACAGCGGATACTAGCGGTTCACAGCCAGAAGCTGTCATGAATGAAAAACAAAAACAGGCAAACAGAAACAATCAAACTATGGAACTAATGATGAATCTATCGTCGATCGTAGATTCCTTTATCCCTAGATTGTCAGTTTGCTGGATCTAGTCCGCAGTAGTATCAACAATGTTCCCGAAGCGGCGGCGTTGTTTTACGACGAACTGGCGAACGTGATTGAAAAGAGACAGCTTGATTCCAAGACTGAGGTATCTTTATCGATTTTTGAAAGAAAACGTCTGGTTATATTAGTTAATGTAAATGAGCATATTGTCTTTATCTTGTTTTTCTTGCTTTTTTGAGGCTTGGATCAGTGAAACGGTTGTTGGCGATTTTCAAGATGATTTTTTAATTGACTTGGAAACCGGCTTACCAAAGTACATTTTATCAAGTTTTTATTTTATCATTTTATCATTATTTTATCAAGTTTATATTTCCTCTGAACATATAGCGTAACTTTTCAAGCCTAATCCTCAATCGATCACTATTATCCATTGCAGTCCATTCTCAATCATTCCCTACACCAACTACATCTGGCGTTTTGAAATTGTTGTTTTTTTTCTTTCAGGAGTGGTCTACCTGTCGAATTTGCCTGGGCTTTAGACGACGCCGATGAGGGCGGCATCGCTTTTAATTTGGTTTCATTGTTAATCAAATCCTCGAATAAGTCAGCGAGGTATCATGTTGCAGTGGATGTCTTACTAATTCTATTGTCGTTTGGATTTCCAACCCAAAGCTCAAACAAGACATAGAAACCTTTTCTGTCCGTTTCTATCATGTGAATCAATTTCTAGTTCCCAGAATGTCAATCCTATTTGCTCGGCGCCTCATTTTCGTCTGCTGAGAATCTGTGAACAGAATCGGAACGAAGGAAAACTGGATGGAATTGATGCATTGTTAGGTACATAAAACCACGTTTCCACTAAGGAAAACTTCCATAAAGAAAGGAAGGTTACGTCGTGGCTATATTTCATTTCAGATCCATTCAGTTCGATTCACGGCTTTAGAAAATTCCATGCCTTTTATGGACTTAGATAGCGTTTATTTTATCGTTACAAGGTTGTCCTGTAGTTATGTTTAAAATGGACGAAATTATGGCAACTTTCAGTAAACATAGTGTTCCAGACAAAGAACTCATTTGCAGCTCACTATTTTACTGTTTAAATTGGTATAGAGAGGTATGAATGTTGGAATACATTAGCCATGGCAACAGGTCATGCAATGCAAAAGTAACATTCTAATGCTGATTCTGTTGCATCACTCTACTTTTCCCAACAAGAGATGATCAAACCAAATACATCCATATTTGTTTTTTAGTTGATCAACGCATTCTCAACAGAAACTGATCCTGAAATGAAAGGGAAAACTTTGAGTCGCATTCAACGAATCACAACTTTACAAAATTGGTTGGAACAATGCTTACAAGGTATGGGCAGTTCCCAGTCTCTCAACTACACTTCTCTTTCAGTCTTTTCTCGCTTTTCAGTGTGGTACTTTTTTGACACATACGTGATGTTTCGGACCTTTTTGTGTATTCAGAAATGCCGACATTTGTCCCACCGCTCGTGCATTTTGACACGGAGGAAAATACATGGAAGACTAGTACTAAGTTGAGTACAAAAAGAAGTCGAGCAGGAAACGCAAAGTAATTCTTTAACACTTTGTCAATATTTTATTTCGAATGTTTTACTGTGAATAAGTTCCATCACGATTGATAAGAGTCATTGTTTGTCAGTCTTACGATAGAAGGCCAAGTTATCTGAAGGAAACCTTTGGTGTTTGATTGAGTCAGACTACAAAGATCAGGCAAACACTTTCTTGTTTGATTTGTTTATTTCCAGAAACAAGAACAATGAACATGATAAAACTATGGACGAGGTAAACGCGAAGTTCATTACCACTACTTTCCCAAAGAGAAATCTTTTTTGTTTAAAAACAGTCTTTTTCTATTCCAAGTATGTGGAAAGAGTGAACTCTGGTAAAAACGATGCGACTGTTGTTGAGGAAAAGAAAGAAAAAAGAAATGCAATTTCTGGTGTTTTGCATTCTTCGAAATATCAAGCATGTTTCAGGTACAACGGAAAAAATATAAAAGGGAACTAAAAGCAAAGCATTACAACGTGTGTAATAACAAAAAGTATGCTCCTGCGTTTTTCCAAAATTGTTTTCATATATTCATTTCAGAGAGTTAGATTTGAATGTTTTTGATGTTTTGAAATGTGGCTTGGTGTCTAAAGCAGTTCTTGACTCAGATATGAACACTGAGGTACATGGGGGAAATCTTTTATATTTATGAAAAATTAATATTGTCCCTAAATAAACCTAACACTAATTTCACCATAGATTAAACTATATGACAGTCTATATTACACTATTATTATCTTTACTTTATCAGAAAAAAGAAATTTTACAGTTACAAGCACCTCAGTTGTATTTTCTGCTGGATGACCTCGCTAAGAAACTGGAATACTCTTTTTCTCCTTTAGCGAAAAGCTCATTCTCAAAGGTGAGATTAAGCTCCGTAGGTTTGTAATCCTACTCACCAAATTGCTATACATAGAACTTTTCAAACATTTCTTTGCTTTATTGTGTACTTCTTGTTTTAACTTCATAGTTTCATCAAGATAAACAAGTTGGGTTTTCTCATCTTGCTCAGAAAACTGCGATAGAAATTGTGGTTTATTTTCTTGGTCTTCTACCCTGCATTTGCCAGCATCTGGAAACTACAAATGCGTTCTTTCAAGTCAGTTTATCTCATTATAGAATAATTAAGGGCTCATCAGTGTCTAGGGTTTGTTGTACGAAGCCAGTTTAGCTTGAACGGTGGATAAGCCAGAATTTGAAAACAATTTCTCATATCTTGTAAATCTTTCAAATCCAATCTTATGCGCTAAACCAATTATAAGATATGTAATTGTCATATTCAGTTAAACCTTTTTAGTTTGTTTGTACGAGGAATGTATAAATATAATTTCTACTTTAGCCTATATCCACCGTTTAAGCTGAATGGGATTCGTAAGATTAGCCGGCCCCAGTTCATTTGAAATTCTAGAGAGGAAGCGTCTTCAATTCCTCATTTTCAGGATTTGACAGAAGAGAATGATGGTTTGATTGACGGACCAGGACGCGATTCCGAGGAAGCAAAATTCATGTCTTCTTGCTTTGAACGCTTGTTGTCTTGCATCGTTCAATTTTTATCCTGGTAATCGTCTAGTTCCCTTCTTCAGCAATTTGTCAACAAAGGCGAGTCGATCAACTCTCATTTTCGTCTAGGTCCGGTTTTAACGCTGCATCTAACAAGGTTCATCTCAAAGCAGCGTTTGTCATTTTGAGCTCCAGGACAAAAATCTCAAAAAAATCTCAACCAGGATTTCAGGAACTAGTGGAGTAAGGAATGGACGAGAGTGACCTTCACTTATCATGTGATCTCGTTTTGTTTACCTTCGTTTTTGTTAAGTAATCTTAACTCTTCTTATTACTTTTTGACTGTCTCAACTTCATAGTTATTGTGATGGCAGGGTTACAATTACTATTACAGCAAAATATTACTGTATTTCAAATTTTCCACTTCAGGTTTTTACAAATAAAATGTCACTCTTGTTTCTGTTCTCAATCTAGTCAAACGTTTCGTTACTTTGAGAACTTCTCGGATACCCTTCCTTCAATTGGAACTGCAGTCATTCTAGTTAAACTACTCATTGCCGTGAACAATAGATCTGACAACGAAACTACTGCATTGTCTGTGTGTAAGTATCGTGCGCAGCAAGAAATATACATAGTATTGTGCCCCTGTTTCTTCTTGCGGCGACACTGGATGAATAAAAGATGACTCTGACTGGATCTCTTGGAAATACAGTTCAGAAATGATAGAACTATCTTGTATAATATCGAGTATGTTTCAATTTAGCCTCAATATGTGGCAATTTTCTCAAACGAGAATGGATTCAGCCTGATGGGCAAAGAGAGCAAGGATCAAAATACAATGAAAATTTGCAATATTTGTTGAAGTAAGTACATGCTTGTTCTTCTCCAGCAGTATCACTGGATGAATAAGAGATTTCTCTCGCTGGATCTCTACAACAAATGATGTAATGCAACAATCGTTGAAATCTCTAGACATCATATTCTTCAAGCCCAAGATCCTTCACAAGTGATCGAAAATATCACAACAGGAGCATTTGCTGAAATATTAGAAGAGAAAGAAGCAATTTCCACAACATTGCCTACATTAACCAAGTAAGATCCTCCATGCTCCGTGATCATTAAAGAAGGGAAAACTCTAAACTCCTGAAAACGATGAATTTCTGATATACTGAAGCTGTTTGTATGTGGTCTTTCTTAGATCTTCGTTTCCAGCTTATTATAAAACGATATTGGATTGCCTTGTTACTTCTTTTAAAAATATACTGTCAGTTCCAGTCAAAAGTTCTGACTCCATCGAGGTGGGTTACTGGTGTAGCTTTTTATAGGTATTTCGGCTCAATTATCTGTTCATAGAGAGTCCGCGTTTCCACGTAATGTTTTCATCGCCCTTTCAGGTTCAGAAAGAGCGACTTGTTCTGATTAATGTCGCTGTTAGATTGTTCCATGTTTTAGTTAATCTCGCCAAGGTAATATTTTTTAGTTCAATAAATGCTTCACAGAGGAATGGACACACGGATTGAATGAATAACTTGGAAATTTTTTGCAGGCTTTTGAACATAGGTCTGTGTTGGGAGCAGCACTTAAGGTAAAGATGATTTGATGGGAATTTTTGTCTATTCTTAAAATAAAAACAAAATCTTAGTTTAATCATTTCTGTTTAGTTTGGGCGCCTCTTTGTCGAGGCATTTGTCAATCTTGGAATGCCAGCTTTAGACGACATGCTTCGGACTAACAAGGTTTCTCCTGAATATTTCACCTACTTCAGTGTTTTGATCATGTAGGGAGTCATATTTTCGGTGACGTCATAATCATATCATGATGATGAAATATTACAACATTATAATGGCTATTTTATAAACGCATGATAATGAAGTCAAAATAATGACATAAAATGAGGTAACAATGACGTCATGATGATGTAATGATGACGGCATGACATCAATTCAATTATATTTTAGAATGATATCCATGGTTTGTTAAAAGTTTTCCAACAGAGTACACGAAGTCTACAACATTTTTGTGGCCACTCAAAGGTAATGATATCAATTTTCAAGTTTTTAAAACGTTTTAAACAGGGACTCTTTCCTTTCAAGGCCAAATGCTACTTAATTCATTGTGGGTTTAATCCGATTTGCCAGATCGGAATCATGCAGTTGTTCATTCTTAGGTATCCAAAGACATTTCGTTGACAAATCACGTTCCTGCCCTGAAGAAATCCTTGGAAACTTTTGTATTCCGAGTCAAGGTAGTGCATTTAAGTTTGTTGAAAGTTCAATATGACATTTATGAGAAGACGTGAAATTTCTACAAGGAGTACAATAAGTTGCTAATAGCTTCCTCCCTCACTGCTTTGTTTTGCTATTGTCTTCTCAGTAAATATTACTGTCACGGAGGTTGGTTTTCATTTTTTCCAGGCCATGTTAGCGGTGAACCAGTGTCCCGAGGCGTTCTGGATTGGCAATCTGAAGAACCGCGATCTTCAAGGTCAGGAAATTATGTCCCAGCAATCAACGCGAGATGGCGATGATGAGCAGGAGGAGTCTGGAGACGAGGGTGATGATGATGATGATGACGCAGGAGATAGAGTAAGAATGCATTGTGACTGAAAAATTTGAAAGTTTCAGGGATGAGTAGTAATTATTTTGCAAAAACTTCACCGTACACAAGTACAAAAACATGAATGAAACGATAGATGAGGTACTTTGGTTCAAGTCTCCAAACCATATCTCTAATGAGTGTAGACTTTAACTGAAAAGATGTCATCTGTTTAGCAGAGTAAAGATGATGAAGAAAGTATTGTTAGTGGTGGCAAAGGTATAAAGTTTGTGTCGTACGTTTTCCTTCTGACTATATATATTGCAGTTTTCTCGTCATTTTACTAGGTTGCCAAGATGACGATGACGATTCGTGTAGTGAAAGTTTCTAAAGTTAGAAAGAAAAAACTTCAACGGACCAAATTAGTGAAATTTGTTTATAGCAATAAGGGAGTACATAGAAAGGTTAAAATTTCAAGGTTTTTGAGACGTGTACGGCTAGCTTGATTTTTTCCTTTTGATTTCCGCTATACTTGTGGTTCTACCAAAACTTTCTACATTCCTTTTTCTGTAACAAATCCAAATGACTTTTAAAAATAAGCATAACGAAGTTTGCAAAATATTATGATGAAATTAACGCTACACGTACCAATGAGACGAGACTGGGGTATCTTAACCTCTTATATATCTTCTTAGAACGGGTTCACTGACAACATTGTTTTCTGTACCTTGTCAGTTTTACTGGTTCCGATCCAAAGAGCCAGAGAAGTTGTAGTGTGAGCGGGTAAACCTGAGTCTAAACAGCAGTTCTTTTATATTGTAGAGTTACTACAGGAAGAAACTGGAGTACTCGCACAATAACTTGAGAATATATTTTCTTTTATGCACCCTAAGTGTTTTCCTGTGTTTAAGTTGAAAGTTTAAGTATAGTTTGGAGGTTTTTTCTTGCTTCTGGAATGCGCGCTGTCAAATATTAACGCCTGCTCTAAGCTCTGAGAAAAAGTGAGTCATAGCCTCAAAACTTGTCTAAAGTGTACAATTTTTGCAAAATTTTATCTTATATCTGCGTTAACAAGAACTGGGCCAGTATTGAACGATAACTTCCTACATTTTGCTGGTGACAAGTTTTCTGCAAAATGTAATTTCAAAAAGGAGTCACGTGACCATTGTTATTCAGCTGCGACTCATCTTTCATGCGAGGTGAAGTATGGCGAGCAAATCAAAACAAAATGAGTTGGTGACTTCTCTTTCGTTTGAACAGGTAAGTAAGAAAGCTAAGTTTTGTTTAATCACTGCAACTTTCCCTGGTTTCAGTGGACAACATTGTCACAGAAAAGCCCTCTGGGGAATGAACACATACAAGCGATGAAAGTGGACGATAAATTGCGAGCAAATTGTTTGTGGTTACCATGAACTTGAAATATACCGCAAATATATAGCACTTGTACAATTTACGGCCTTCTATAGCTGCAGAAACGTTTAATCACCAGCCCATTTACGCTTTGGAGAATCCTTGGCTTTCCTGCATATCAATAGAAATATCGCTGTCATTTTTGTCAGAAAATATAAATTATGACTGGATATTGGCTTACTTGTGCAGCTTTTAAAGTTCAATTTTTCTTTCATCGACTAGACTGCTGAATTTAGTATGGCCTGAATACAGAAACGGAGTCCTTTTTGGCTGGAACAAAGATTAGATGAAATGAAGAAATTTAAACGAGCATTCTCGTTTTCTGAGGCTAGCCGTGGACGACAGTTCAGCATCGGAACGATAGATGAACACTCGGAGCATTTTCATACTGACGGTTCACAAAATGGGCACAAGAATGGAGGTAAGATCATTGTGTGAGATACATTCTAGCGATGTTTTTTGCGTTTTGTCATAGTGTATGTCAAAACCCTTTGCAAATTGAAATTGCTAGGGTTTTATTATGACTTTGTTTTGTTGATGAACAAAAACACTCATTTTCTATTATGTATTATGCTTACTTATGTAAGTTCATGCCTGTTCGATCGTACTGCAAACGTAGGTAGTCTATTGAATTCTAACCGAAGTGTTAGTTAGATTTCTCGAGCTAACAATTGAAAGGTCATTACAATATTTTAAGCGGCGAAGAGATTAAAAACGTCTGGCCTGCTCGGTACACTAGATCATCTACATAGATTAAACATAGACAAAAAGCGAAAATCAAGACAAAAAACGCGTGGGATTTCAGCTTGTTGTGTCACGCACACAATGTTACAGAAATGTATAGATAGTACTGGCATTGCTCACATTGTGACAAGCTTGTGTATTTAAACCTTTTTTTTATGTGTTGGATTGTGCGTTATTTACATAATTTTGTACCCCGGTGTGTAAAGTATATGGATTCCAGAGTAATAATCGCAAATATATTCGCATTTACAAATAGTAGTGAAATATACACATACTTTTGCAACAAGAGCTTTTAATTTGTAGCAAAGAAATTAGAACAGCAAATTTGTCGCAAACAACATGTGAATTTCTGAACATTCGTTGTAGCTCTTCTTTATAAAGATCGTGAAATATTACAAAATGTTGTGCGTTGCATGTCTAATACTTTGCCCCATCAGTCCATGCACCATTAGGTATCTAGATTATATAATATTTCAAAGTGCAGCCCGCTCTTTCCAGTTTAACAAAAAGTTTTGTTTACGTTTTGCTGTAAAGTGTAATTGTGGTTTATGTAATAATGCATGGAATATCCCCATTTGTTTTTGGCAGAGCAAAGGATTTTGCATTTTTGACATGTTTTTTGCATATTTTGATGGCATTAAATTTAATCTCATGTCATAACAGGTTTTTTTCTTCAATTATTTTTGATATTGAGTCTGTCTGTTTTGCCGTCTGTCATATATATTTATATCCTGTAACCGTGCTTTGAATAAAATTAACATATAAAGTAATTGCCTGTTATCGTTCCGTATTCAGATGCATTGGACTGTACAATAAATATTACAGTAAAAGTAAAATCATCTGATGTTAGATGTAGTTGGACATTGAAGGTGTTAATTTTTCCTGTATTAACAGGTTTTCAATCATCGTATTTGTATGGAAAATCTGATGATAATATCACGGCCTCCTCGGATCAGGTCTCTCCCTCTTTCAAGACAAAGTTTAGACAGAGTACAAAAACGGTTAGTTTGAAGCTTTCACGATGGCTGACTATAGAATCTGTAACATTAAAAATTATTATTCTTTTTTTTGACACTATTTTTTCTTGATTTCTAGGAAGGCAGGCCTAAGATGACGAAACGGTTGTCGTTGCCATCGCTGGATTTTTCCAATGGGGTTTCACCAAAGTCAAAAAATAAAACTAAGGTTGTGAGTCCACCTTTGCAAGAAAAAATGACCAGGACCGAAAGGAGGCTATCATTGGTAACTATTTGCCAGACTATAGTCTAATTTGAACATTTAAGGAAGTGTCGACATATATGGTACAGCATGCATTTTGATCTTCAGTAGATGATGCTCAATCTTCTTTTTTAGTCTGAGATTGGTTTTGGAAAAAGTGAAACATATACAAAGTTGGATAAACTTGGAGAGGTGTGTACATTGTAATTTTCAGGTGGTTATCATATGAGCCATAAGTTTTATTTACAGTGTATGGTATTATCTTTTTAGGGAACATATGCGACTGTATTCAAAGGAAAGAGCAGGTAAATAATATGAGAAATACTTTTCCATACTTTTTGGAAGAATGAGTTTAGAAATGCCTGAAGCATTATATCATGGACAGAGTCAATATACATCTTTGTGTCTACAGGTTATCTGATGTGATTGTTGCTTTGAAGGAAATTCGATTGGAGCATGAGGAAGGTGCCCCATGCACTGCAATACGAGAAGGTATCTTTGTGACTGACTTTGTGATTCACATCTTTGTGACTGACAATGACTTGGTGACTGAGCAAATTGAGAAAATATGCTTGTCTACCAAATGGTCTTGAATATTTTAAAGTGGATTTTTCTTTAGAAGTGCTAACAAATTTTCCCAAATATCCATCTAGTGTCACTTCTGAAAGATTTGAAGCATGCTAACATTGTCACCCTTCATGACACTGTGCACACACCAAGTGCCCTGACTTTGGTCTTTGAATATCTGGTAAGCCTTGTGTCAAATCAGTGTTGCTGGTTGCCATATTCATCAAAACATTTGGATAACACAATTTTCATTATTTTGTCAGGAACGGGATTTAAAATCTTATATGGACGAATGTAATGGTATTTTGAGTATGATTAATGTCAGAGTAAGTAGTGGTATTCTTGTGCTGTGATTGTAAATTAAAAGGTTTACATAGACTAGAATAGAGTGCCCTTAAAAAATTGTTTTATTGAGAATCACTTTTTGTAAGTCAGAAATGGGTATTGTCTTGTTTGTCTGTGTTTTGGCTGCCACAAGTTTCAAAATAAAAAATCTTTTGTTTTAGTTATTTTTATTTCAATTACTGCGTGGCTTGGACTATTGTCATAACAGAAAAGTTCTGCATAGGTAAAATGCTGATTGTGCTTCTACGCGCATCTTTGTTTTTCGTGAACGGTCTTACATTTGGGTTTGTTTCTACAGAGATTTAAAACCACAAAATTTACTCATTAATGATAAAGGTGAACTCAAGTTAGCTGATTTTGGTGAGTAGAAAAACCTTGATAAGTTCAATTACCAGATATATTCCCAATGACTAGATCATTTTTCTATACTTTTCTTTTCATATATGAGAAAAGTAATCTATTATTGAAACTTAATTGTTTAGGTCTTGCTAGAGCAAAGTCAGTACCAACTAAAACATATTCAAATGAGGTTGTCACACTATGGTGAGTTGTGAAAATGCGAACAGCAGAATTTGTCACTACCATAGGGTTAAATTAACATTATATCTCTATTATATTCAGGTATCGACCTCCAGATGTTTTACTAGGATCAACTGTATATAATATGTCAATTGATATGTGGTAAGTTCATGTCCAGTGTACAAATACTACATGTTCTTTGATTCTGTCATTCATTCCTTTATTTTCCAAGTTCTTCCTTTTGACGATGAACTGAAAATTCTTGCTTTTGTTTCATGCATCATTCTACCTTTATATTGGTAGAAACATGCTGCTCTTCTCTACTAGTTTTTCTTGGTTTTCCAGGGGTGTTGGTTGTATATTTTTTGAAATGGCCACTGGTAGGCCCATGTTCCCTGGAGGAACTGTAGATGAACAACTGCACCTCATTTTTAAAGTAAGTTTATTCACACCCTACCACTGCTTTATACAGTTACAGTACCCATACTAGAGAGATTAAGATTTGACTTCCATCACCACTAAGACTTCCATTTGCCAAGACTAACCAATGAAATGTGTCTTATCTCATTGATTAACCAATCAAATATGAAGTTAGGCAGCAGAAGGTAGCGATGGCAGTATTGGAAGTCAGATCCGAACCCCTCTACTGTATTCACGGACTTCACTATGTTGTTGTTTAGCTTTTAGGATGTCCAAATGAAACAGTTTGGCCAGGAATACAAAGTAATCCAAGTTTCAAAGAGGGTACTGTACATGTCATGAATTTTGATATTTTCTGTGAAAACCACAATTCTATCAATGGTATATTTCATGTTGTCCCTCTTTTTTCTAGGCAACTTTCCGAATTTTCCCCCACAACCTTTAATAAATCATGCTCCAAGGTAACTTTCTACAATTGTTGCTTAACTTGTATTACGTCGCCAAACCTTTTTGGTTTTCAAATTTCAATAAAAATTTTTTTTGTAGGCTTGATGGTGAAGGTTTAAAATTACTGTCAGGTTTTCTTGAGGTAAATGGACAGTGTACATGATCGTTTGTTCATTCTTGTTGTTTTTAACTTGAGAAAGAGTTCATCTTATAGCATAGCATCACTTGTTCAACTTTATGCATTTTTTAAGGCTTATATGAAGAGAGCTTTGTCCTTAACTTGCCCCCTTTTTCATGCAAGTCCAAACTTGCAGGTTTGTTACTAAAGATTTAAAAGGGGATCTATTTCTCTTCCCTAGTACATTGCGACCGATAGAGAGTCTGCGGCTGTTGCAATGAGACATCCGTATTTTAAATCATTTGGACCTGGAATAGTGCACTTAAAAGATGGTGAGTGAACTATGTGTGTGTAGAAAGGTCTTATATGAATGACAATAAATTTAAATATCATGTTTGTTTATATTTCCTCAGATCAATCAATATTCACGTTGGATGGAATTAAACTTGCAAAGGATCCTGGGAATGGAAGTATCCGGCGATCAACAATGGGTAAGTTACTTTCGAATTGATTGCCAAGAAATAGTTGTCTAATCTTTTAAAACACTTTTGATTTTGTTTATTAGAAATGTGACCACTTGTTTATTTAGACATTCATTTTACTAGACAAGAGTAGTGATAATGTATTAGTGTGGAAATGTTGAGTCAAGAAATATAACTTCTTGCTAAGTTACATTTAAACCAGAATAGCGAAAATAATACTGGACATTCATGACAATCTGTTTTGTAGGCAAGAGGCGGCAAAGCATGTTGTTTTAAATTTGCTGGAGCAAAAATGAAGGGAATATTGTATGATGATTAAATGTGCAGAGAAGTATAATACTATAGCTCGTTGCATGAATATTTTGCTAGATGCAATGAAAATGCAATGCATTTTCAAGTGAAAATGATAAGTATTATTACTTCAAATTAATATTGTAATGAATGTATGTGCAGGGACACTGCGAGACATCATAGTGTAAATAATATAGTATATAGTTCATAGGAATATGGTGTCCCAAATTATAGGACACAAAATTAATATTTTATATGGGAAGACTCTAATTACATATATGTAATGATCTTAATTGAACTTGACTTTTGTCAAGGGAAGAATTGTACCACACTGTGAGCCATTAGTCCTGGAAACAAGCTTGGTTCGTCCATATAGCAGTCGTGCACTAATTCCAAGTAGTTGTATTGGTCAGCAGTATATGACAGCGATATTGTTACTTATGCCATTAGCTTCTCATAAAACGCAACATTGCAAACAGGTTTATAATAAATTAATCATAAGCATCTCTAATTAACTCAATTTCAGTTAATGTTGGGGATGTGTCTAATATCACCAGTATTTGGCAATATTCAACTACGGTGCCTTCCCGTATAGATTTGGTATCTCTTTATGCGTTTTTAAACAACATAATGACAGCGTGGGGGTTCGTTTTGAGCATAATTGATGCTTCGACCGTTTTATATCAGACTGCCTTGATGTAGCATGGAATTATGTATCTGAACAGCAATCATTTCTCGTGTTGTATGCAACTGTAGCATCTACTTTTGAACAGTCAGTTTGTATTTGTTTACCTAATTGTATACAAGTCATAATCACAGCTATTTTTCATAACTGTCGAGTGTTCGTCGTGTTTCTCTAAGGCAACCGCTCTGACACCACTTGGAGTAATACAAAGAGACAAAGACTTCCAGTTCCTGTGCAGTGAACCTTTTTCAAGACACTCGTAGAACGCCTTCGCTTCATTCGCAACGCAATGAAAACAAGAAGGAAAGTTTTTCTTGAATTGGTCACTTTTGTGGTATAATCCTTTGGCCCAATATCATTAGCTATGATTTGTATTCATGGCAGAGAAGTTTAAATCTTCAAATCACGTTCATAACTAGACTATTATATCTCGTAAAAGGAATTGGAAGAAAGATTGCCAAGTATGTCTTGTTCTTTTGTGGTACATTCAATGATTTGTGCATTTTATTTAGACAAGCCAAAAGATGATTTACTACAGAAAGCCTGGTAGATAATTGTTGTTTTAATCCTTGTATAATAAAGACTAAATCTCTGTCTTCTTCCTGTCTTTGGCAGACACATTGGTAATCTTTACAAAGCAAGATGAAAGCGAAGAAAATATATCAAATCTCGCTTGTTCTTGGTGGCTTACTGTTAGCATTCAGTGGTGTTGCTTGTATGGTCGCTGGCACTTTGCTTGATCATGATTCTGTATTAATGATGGTCCATGAGTCACGCAGTCGTACTTATAATACACAATACTGGCTAGGATTACCCGTAAGTCATTCCGGTGCAATGTTCAGTTATTAGCAATTAAGGCTTGCATTCCAGTTGCGCGTTTTTGAACGCACATACGCGCACGTAAAAGTTCAAACCGTAAAAAAACTTATCTTTCAAACAACTACGAGAAGAATTGTTTAGAATTTAGAATTTTGAGTAATTACGTGCCTATTTGTTGATGTATTTTTTTAAAAGTATACAGTTTTGAAGGATTTTAATGTGCGTATACGTGCGTGTTAAAAACGCGTAACTGCAATGCAGCATTTAGCCTCCCTTCACCAAAATCGGCCATGCTATTATTATGAACCAAATTCTACCTAGTTTATAGTAAACTACGTTATTTTAAATCAAGGACGTTTGTACATAAAAGCGATTAACGATAGATCCTATAAATCATATATGTTAGCTCTCTCCATACGCAAATTCAGGACTGATATGATACAAACTGCGTAGACTACTATTGCTCTGTATTGGTAGTTATAATTCTCAAGAAATTTCTAAGATCTTTTTAATTTGTCTGTTCTAAATATTTACGTCGTCAGGATATCTTCACTGAGAATGAAGTTTCCGACATGATTACATAAGCAACTTATGGAACTGTAGCTGATTGTTTACTTCATACTGACCAGTACCGTCAGATTGCATCGTATTTATAGATAGTAATTTCTAAATCATTATGCCCATTCATAGGCATTATGTTTTATGATATTTTTAAAAATTTTTTTCCAATCTAGTTGATCATGTTTGGTGGATTATTAATGCTCACATCACCTTCATTACATAAAAGAAAAAGAGTGGTAAATATATATTTCAATGAATAAAAAAACTTGTAATATCCTATGAATTTAACCTGGTAAACCATATAGTTTAAAAAATTTTAAAACACTACTGGGAAACTAATATTTTTTCATGCATATTTCTTGCAGTCTGCCTTCAATGTCTTCGTGTGCATTCCTCTGTTATCTTGTGCTCTAGTCGCTGCGGTACTGCACGGCACAGCCTACGTACACTTCCTATCAATCCAACAAAACCGGTTATACTTGAAAGACCACAGTTATTTGTGCACAGAAGTGAATACTGACTCGGGCATATGTCAGTGCAGTAAGCGAGAGCCATTTCAAAGCAATCCAAGAATCGTAGACTTTCCCGTTCCTTGTTCTCAGCAGAAATCTTTAGTTACATTTCATGGAGCATTGTTGACATTTTCCACCATCGCATTTGCGTTGTTGCTCGGGATTCTAGTCATATGTGTGATTTTCATCCTGCATTGTTTTAAAGTCCAGGTGATTTGTTTTTGTTAAATTAATGAAGATAAAGTTTTCTCGTAAGAACGTATATTTAGCCTCATTCTGTTTTTAGCTTGGGATAAATTCACCAACCACAGGACACGAAAATGCTGGATATTCTCACGTCGGAAGACGTGCTGTCTCGCCCCCAAACCCGGTCGCTTCTCCTGGGACAACCTTTCATGGACTTCAAGATCGCCCGCCTTCATATGAATCATTGATGACATCATTCAGTGTGACAACGCTTAATATGACGTCACGCGATGCGACAAATGACATCACTCGTGGTAGAAACAGGCCGGTGAGCAGGCAAGCTAGAGTGAGATATAGAGGAGAGTTGAGTTCTCGGTTGAATCATGGAATCCCTGAGCAAGAAGAGAGTTCTTCCAACGAGGTTTCAAGTTCAGATGAACGTGGAAACTCAAACGCTGAAGCGCAAATGGTGAGAACCTACTCATGGCATAGACTTACCAAAAGTTGTCGGTATATAAAAATTTTAAGCCAGCTACCAGAGTGATGAAGTGCCCTGACAAATGAGCTACAGAGTCTGTTGTCAAGAACTAGCCACAAAGGTCTTGCATGTAGTTCATGTGTGTATCTATTCGTTTGTTGTTTGTTTAGATACAAACTGACGAGATCGACGTCACAGATGCACCAAACAGTAACTCTGCGTCTCTAAGAAGAAACTATGTTCGGCAGATCTCAGATGAATTAGATAGTACGATCCGTGCGATTACTGAAGATATACGAGTGTTGTCCAATGTAATGAACAACGATAACGACGACAACAATTATGGAATGAGCGACTCAACACGTTCAGAAAGTGAAGGACAAGCAGAAGCAGTATCTTTAGAGTTGAACAACGTAAGACCTGGACAAAATGATGAGGCTATCTTTCAAGGAAGAGCAGAAGAAAGACTAAGGGATATCCGTCCAGCTCATCGTGAAAGAAGGTTAACTCACGATTCAAGCAATGTAAGATCTAGCGAAGCCACTCCTGAAAGAACTGACCAAAGTCTCATTGGTACTCGTCCGTCAATTGATCGTGAAAGAAGGTGGAATAATGAGTCACACAATACAAGATCCTTGCGACATAATGAAGCCATCTCGGAGCCAAGTCGAACCCGTAATCTTCCTGTAGTTGCACAAGAAGAGAGCAACTCTAGCTTGACTCATGGTAGACCATTGCAGCGAACACTATCTAACCATTCCGAAAATGGAGTCTATATTGATATCAGGCAAAGTTTCATCCCAGCTCAGAGTGACTCTTCGCGCATTGCAGTAAGGTATAGAGGTCAGTTGGACTCAAATTCTGTGAACCGCATTGCTAATCGTTCACAACTTGCGCACGAACGCGAAAACAGAACGGATATTCAGAATACACATTTATCAGAAAATCCTCGTGCACCAACGCCAACTCATGAATTTGTTGATTCTTCAGACAATACTACTGCAAATGAAAGCCCACAATCAACTAGTACAGTCTATGACTATGAATCAATAGAAATGATGCCTTCAAATACTGAATCAAGCAGGACAGTCAGAGAGAACCGTGCTATGGCACAAGAGAGCCCTCTGGCATCAATAGAAGAAGGCATGCATTCTTTGGACAGTAATAACCAGACATCGAGCAATGAAAGTCAATCAGGACAAGAGTCAGTCCCATTGCGGGGTGCTAACCAGTCTGTATCATCAGAAGACAGAAATTTAGACTCCGCTGCTGGACAAACGACAGAGAATAGAACTGTAGATAACCGTGAAATTCTCATTTAATACTGAAATTAAGCATGACAGAGACATGTATTAAATTCGATTTTCTTTGTAATTCTAGGCGTAGCACCTAACAGTGTTAGTAGAATTGTATCATAATGCACCACAATCTTCTAACATTGACTTAAGTTTTCCATTTTCCTGCAAGGCTTTCACTTCCGATCCTCCTCCAATGAATTTACCATTCACAAAAACACGAGGAACCTAAAAATATTGAAAAAAAAAAATTGTAAGCATATGTTATTTGTTGGTGATCAAGCAAGTTTCCCTGTGATGAAAATTGTCTGTACGTTTAAAACAAGAAAACACTTTTGAAATAGTAATATCATTATGGTAGATATCTCCAGGGGGGTGCTTTTGTTCACCTTCCGGGGGGGGGAGCTCACACACTTTTCACGAAGAGTTGACAGACATAGTATTCTACGTTCTTTTCGAGCTAAATGTATTCAACGACTATTTCAAGACCTCAAAAGTACATGAGTTTTTGATCAAAGGTAAATGTAACAAAATCTCACAGTTCTAGCGCCAGTCATATCTCTTAAAACATCAAATATAGCCTCGCCATCCTCTCGTTCGTCTAGTTCGTGTACGGTGTATTTGTCTAGTCCTATCGCTTTGAAGGCGTCTTTGGCTTTGCGGCAGTGTGGACAGTATGTCTTGGAGAATACAACCACAAGGTTTGAGCTTATTTCTTCATTTACCCAGCTTTCTATTAATTCTTTATTACGGCTGTTGTTGGCACCCATTTTGAATGCTGCGTAATTGGGAAACTGGGCACGGTTGGTAAGTTTTTACGTTTTTGCGCATGCTCGAGTAGGAGCAAAAAAGGCCAAAAAGTAGCCAAATGGCAACGTTTTTTTTCAATCCAGTTATTTGGCCTCAAAAAGGCCAATTTGCCAACCTCGATGGGTAATAATTGAGACTTTGCGCACCTCATTAATGTTAATTTATTTTTGGATTGTATATCTTTAATTGATTTGAATAGCCATATATTGATATTTATATACACAATGTTATAATTGTTAAATTAAACTTTGCATCTTCTGGTTATTAGAAAATGTTTGAAATATTTTCTGGGAGAACCTGCTGTGTAATTTATGGTAGACTTTTCGTTCTTTTGGAACAGTCGCGTGATTGTGCTTTTAAAGCGTTTGTTATTTCCAGCATAACTTCACTGTCATCGCTGGACACTCCTGTAAATAGAAACATACAATTATATCATGATAACGACATCTCATCTTTGGTTAGTACTTTACAATTAAAATTCAAAGGTTTTATAGATGGCTTACCTAGCATTGAAACGACAGAACGCTTTCTCTTGACCGTATCTTCTTGCCTGCAACTTTTCTTTGAGCCAATATTTCCTGCATTGAAAGCCTCTGAAGAAGGGGTATGGAATTCAGGACTGACGTGGGCTCGCTTTCTTTTACCCAAAATGAATGGAGTTTCGCCTGGTTTTGATGATTGTGAAGGGACGATCACATCGCATAGGAATATATCATCATCTAGTAGCGAAGAGATATGACGAACTTGGGGCTTGACCATTGCCATGGGAGACTGCTTTGGTCTTTTTGAGTTTCGTCTTGAAACGTTAAGACCACACGATTTAGGATTCGGGAACCCTGTGTATAGGACAGAAGGTTAAGATTATGTCTATTGTGCGTTAAAAAAATTGGGCTGAAACTGCTAAACTAACTCGCTAAACTAGTTGTCCAGTAAGGAAGAGATTTAGATTTGACTTCCCTCGCGAAAAACGTGGTAGGACTACACAATTTTGTTGTTGAAAAAACAGCCCTGTATGCACCGCACTTGTGTACAGCAATCTTAACTTACCAATATCGAGAACTTTGCTATGATTTATCGACAAAATGCTTTTGTTAGCTGTCGAAGGTGTCTGGTTTCGTTGAGGCAATTGATAGTTTTTCTGGGTAACTGTTGTACCAAAATATGGTGGATTTGTCGAATAAGGAATTGCCATATTGTTGTTTAGATGGTGTTTTGGCTTTACCATTACGTGTATTGGTAGTGGATTATTTCTAGCCTCATTAGGGTAGTAATCGTTTGGTTGTACTCGTGTTCTGCCATGCCAAGGGTTTTGCTCGTATCTTGATTCTTCGTTATAGTTTGCTGGTACTACATTAATAGGTGGAATGGTGAAACCACCCAGAGTAGAATCGATGTGTTGTGATAATGTTGGAGTATTTCCAATACATGAAGTTTGGTGAGGATTCCATTGGTTAGCATTTTCTAAAAACTTCTCTTCTCGTTGGTGAAGTTTGTTTTTCTGTTCAAAAAAAGCTGTTTCTTTGTTTTTCATTTCATTCAATTGTTTTTCCAAAATCTCTTCTTTTGCTTGTAAGGCTTTGATTTTTCCAGATTGCTGCGAAAATGAAGATGAAGTTGCAAATTTTTTTTCGTTGAAGGAAAACATTTTCTACAGACTCACTTCAGAAATAGTTTCGTTCAGTTGATGTATCTGGTGTAATTCCTTCCTTTCTGCCTCGAAAATTGACACAATTTGCTGCTTCACTGAAAAATACAACGAAATATGAGTTTGTTGGGCTTGATGAAGTGGAACTTGTACGCATGCGTTGCACTTACTACTTGTAACTCTGTCATCTATACGCTGAGTTCCATCCTGTATATTCTCAACTACTGCTTTCAATGTGCTTTCCATGTCATCTTTGAAATTTTTGAAGGATAGATCCACCTAAGAGAACAAGAATATGGCAGTGTTTTGGAGAAGAACACGAAAGTTTAGTCAAAAAAACTTCGATCTGTTTTGATCATTTTGATGGAATACCTCATTGGTGTAGTCTTTTAAGAGATTGATGAACGTTTGAAGCATGTCCCTGATAATGAAAGCAATGTTCAAGGTATTGAGAAATATTATGGTGGTGCATCGTGCACGCGATAGAAAATTGGAATCAAGCGCTGCACCTTTCTTCCTTCATTGAAATATTTTGTTTTCCTTCCTCAATAAAAGTTTGCATGGAACTATTTAACTTGATGTTTTTGGAAGATGCAGGGAACAAGGGTGGATTGTTTACGTATTTTGAATAGTAGTTAGGTGGCTCGTCCTGAAATAGACAAAGGTGTTTTCAAGGGATAAATTATAAAGATGACAACTAAAAATAGATTTGAATGTATTCATTTGTACTTCTGTCTGTGATTGACTTCGCTGATATTGCACAAACTTTGATGAAATTGGTACTTTTTGTTGAGAAAACATCTCCATTGAGCTCATTTGGGAATTTTGTGCCGAATACATGGCTTGGCTACAAGGTTGTGAGTCCCAAGTATTGCTGTCGCTAAGAAACACGAAAAAAACGATGAGAACAAACGATACACTTACTCTTGCTTCCACTGTTTGTTATTTATTTGAAAACGACTGAAGCTGCTGTTTTTAATACTTTTATAGCTTCATTGTACTTACTTCAAAGCCGAATTCGTCAGGACATCCCTTGCTGAAAAGACATTTTGCGAAAACATCTTTTAACCTGGTTGTCGAACAATTTTTAGGCAGGAAACAGGATTTTCATGGCTAGAATCCTCCTAATAAGCTTCTTGGCTACATTCCCAGCAAAAATATACAGAAAATATCTTGTTTAAAGTGCATTTTTATATTTAAAGGCCCAAACTTTTACTGGGATTTAAAATTCGTCCATGACACATCGACTTGAAATTTTCCCGCCTTTGCTAAAACTGAGATCTGATTGGTCGAGAGCTGCAACACAGGACTTTGATCCCTTTTTATATATTTTCAAAAATATTATTGATAGACAAAAAGAAAGCTTTTCTGTTGTAACAGTTGTCTTAAAATAAGTCATGTAAATGTTAGGACGAAGTGTTTTAGTGGAAAAACTGCATATTCCTGGTTTTTCTTCGTGTGAAAATCTCTGAGGGTACATTTACCCTGTCGGAAATTTAGCTCATCAAATTATATCGCGTAATCTGATAGGACTAAACACGCGGAACTTTGTCCTTGGAAACGAAGAAAGCAAAAAAGTTGTGTTTTTTGTTCTTGCAAATTTTTTGGAATTTAAAACAATTTTTGTCGAGATGTGAGCAAAACTTTCCTAAAATGGCCTCTGTTATTTACGAAAATAACCGTGATATTGTTGGCAGCTGGGTTCGTAATATTTTAGAGTAATTTTAAATGTCACGAATTTGCAAATATTTGACAGATTAGTTTAGACATTTGTTCTAATTGAGCTATGTTATGTCATATGTTGATATTCTAATAACTTCGTATTGTTTCATGATATTCTCTTTCAGTAAACTGTTATCTTAATGTTGCCTAATTTTTGCTTATTTTAGTGATGTTATATATGTTGTACATGTTAATAAAAATAGTATTCTATATTTATATTTTTTATTGTGTCACTATTCCTAGTATCCATCAAGTTATCATGGCCACTTCAGAAATCGACCACGATCAGAATACAGTATACCATTTCGTCAAAGAGCAAAGCCTTCTCCGCCGCAGAAGTTTCTCAATCAAACCAAAGTAATTATTGATTTTCAATGAACATTGCTTTGTCAAGAGCCATTAACCTGCAATAGCTATTCCCTTACAAGAAAGTTATTCAAGACTACACCTTTTCATGATTGTTTCATAATTTTCAGCAACGCACAAATCAGCATCCTTTTTCACAACATGACAACAGACATTCGCTTACAAATGAAGGAAACCTGGAGGCATACTTTTGCATGGTAAGAAATTTTATTACTTGTCATACTTTTAATTGTAACTTGCTGGATATGTTGCTCATAAGCCTAGGCAAAGTTAGACAATACTTTCCCAATGTAAAGTGCACTGGCCTGGTTGGGGTTAGGGTTCTTCCCTGGTGTCCTGCGAAGCTGTGAATGAACTTAAAACTGATGAAATAAAAATGCACTTTTGCACTTGCACATTTGCACTTGTGAACATCTGATTTACAATTGCTCACATGTATGCAATTTTTAAATGTGCAGGGTCTTGGCAAACGCAAACAACTGAACTCACAAGCCAATAAGAGCA
Organism: Phenganax stokvisi; assembly: GCA_025400075.2. Taxonomy (NCBI): domain Eukaryota; kingdom Metazoa; phylum Cnidaria; class Anthozoa; order Malacalcyonacea; family Clavulariidae; genus Phenganax; species Phenganax stokvisi. The sequence goes on along the minus strand of JAODVQ020382939.1, from coordinate 21,359 downwards.
CACGAGGCATCCTCTCATGGTCAAATTGTAGTGAACCTCTCGTCTCAACATATCGTTCACAGTTTTCTAACGATCCTAAACATTTGAGAGAATCATATAACAATACTGAACCACTGCACCTTAAAGGTAGAGTTGGCACAGAACGCCGACAACTGCAAGTACGATCCACTGTGCAAGCTAGAGCTCAAACAGCACCTTTACTAGCGTGGAATACCACGGATGACTTTGTCAATGTTAAGCCACTGGTTGGTACCCGTAGTAACTGTTACGCAAATTATATATCATCTATGAAATCTGCTCACCCAGCGTCAAACCACAAACCAGCCAATCAAATTGTCATTCAGGAAACAATAACTCCATTAAATAATACAGTGTAGCTCTAAATTGGCATATGGGATACATGATGAAGTATTAAGCATACAATACATTTTTTAAAAATTTCCCACTCTCTCTGTGATAATTTTTACAAATTTTTATTTACTTGCAATTTACATTTAGTGACGCATATAAATAAAGTAAAAAATAGATGTTTACTTAATATTAGTATATTTGCTTTTATAAATGGCAATCTGAGCTATAAAGTCTCTTGGATTTTAGTCCGAATTAGCCATTACCTATTCAATAAAATGGGAGTTATGGTTAAGATTTTATTTAAAGATTTGCCTTGCTCATTGTGAGAAAGTAAAAGTTTGCGAACATTATTGTGCTGTTTCTGGAGCATATAACTTGCGCACAGCTCACAATATAATATTTAGCACTTTATATTCTGAATAGCGCGCAAAATTCTAATTAGTGCACAATTAATTCTAACTTGCGCACAATCATTCTAATAGGCGAAAATTATTCCAGTTTGGTCGCAATACTCCTCTACTTTGTACCAACAACAGAAAGTATCATTTTCATTATTAATTCATTAGTATATCTTACATTTGTAAAAAATAATTAGAGATTCTGTTGCGCTTCACATCTGATCTGTTGTCGGAAATCGGTATGTACTAATTGTTCTTCGTTTGGGTCTTGATAAGGCATGCACTTGTCATTCTCTTTTTGGCAACACCTTACCAGTTGGATGCCCCACTCTAAACAACTCCACAATCTAGTTTCTCGTGGCCCATTCTCGTCTTTATTTCGACCTTCTTTTCTGGATTCAGACCCTCCAGTTTCTAGATCTCAAAATGAATCTTTTCTAATGACTATTTCAAATCACCTTTGCTAGACCACCAAAATAACTTGCATTCAATTTCTATTTTTGTCGTATTCTGACGTCATCACACAGTCGACTCATGTGATGGACTTCGCTCTCTGTTTGTTGGTGGAGATTCACCCACATGATTGGCGACCACTTCCTGTTCCTCTTCAGGCGGAATTAGTACGGAGATTTCTTCTTTGTCGTCATCCTCACGATGTCTCACGTGATTGGCTTTGACGTCATTTTTTTCCGTGTTTCCCATTGGTCCACGAATCGGCTCAGATCGTATCCGCCGCTTAGTCCCAGGTATTTTGCAATCATTTACGTGTATGTCAGGGGTGGCTAAGGATAACGTAGATACAAGAGGTGATCCAGGAGGGGTACAAAATGATGAAGAACTTCGTGGGTCTTGTCCAATTGGTTCCCCATTGCATGTGTATTCCATCTCTGTGAAATATCGCGACTAAAAAAATTGAAAAAGTTAAGAAGGTTCAAATCTATGTAGGAGTGTATTGTGGGTAGATATGAATAGATAGATGGACAACTTTATTTTGAGAGGATAACTATAAACAGTTTGCGCTGATAAACCCGTAGCCTCTGTTCAGTTGCTTTTCAGAACCTTTCATTCATATTATCTAATTACTTTTGCAATCTCAGCTCATGATTCTCTTGCTGCAACTTACCGTAGCTTTTTCAAGACACCTTATCAAATGTTCGTGTTGTCTATCTAATGTTGATTTCTCTTTATTTCGTGACGTTACTTGTTTAAGTTCTAGACCTGCGCCCTGGAAAATAAGTGTCAAACATTGTTGAGAAGGATGATTAAGCAAAACAATTCTACCACTTAAATACTAACCACTGATACAGACTGCACATCACCCGGGGTAACAAATGCTGTTCCAGTCATCGTTTTAGATATAGAGATCTTCGCTTTCTAAAGAGAGAAAGCCAGCGAAAAATAATATCAAATCATCAAACTATATACTAGTACTCAAGTCTTATTTTTCTTTGCTAACCTTATGTGCCTTCCTCTTGTCAGCTCTCTGAGTCTGGAGGTAAATTCTACTAAAATTTGACACGATTACAGGCACTGGTAGTGCAATGACCAATACACCACTAAGCGAACATACACTACCTACAATTTTACCTAATACAGTTTCTGGTACCATGTCACCATACCTAGAAAATAAGAATTAAGTCTAGTTCAAGTCATTAAATGCCATCAAATTCACTTTTAAGAACACTATTTTTTTTTTGGAATATTCTAAACCCTTCTATTTGAAATTCGAACAAGTTTGCTCGTTCCAGCAGAATTTTTTTAACCAATTAGAATGTTTGCTGCCTTTTAGTTATTTTATGAATCCAAACTTCAATATTGTGTATTGTGTTTTTATCTTTAGAAGGATCTTAAATTTAGACTAAGTTTAATGTATGCATGCACAAAACACTCTGAAATCTCTCAGCATGTTATGTCTGAGAATTTGCCTTGTTTTTCCACTCATTAACTGAAGTAATTACTTCTGTTATACAAACATAAGCAAACTGAAGTATATTAGACCCACTGATTAAACTCCAACTGAGCTATCTTATTTCAGTGAATCAGACTAATAACTCATAGCTTTCGTTTCATCCATGTGGCAATTTAGATTCAAAGTTTTAATGGCTTTTAAACAAATGTGGAATTATCTTGGCATTGCATCTTATTTCAAATTAATCTACACTAACAGGTTTTTTGTCGAACTAGACGTTTTATGCCTATCTAACTCAATGTGTTTATTGATGTACAAAGTGTAAGAACTCTTTACACTTATATGAGTGGATGAAAAGTAGTCTTTCAATTCATATTGTCTTTTTGTTGAGAGTTTAGGACATGAAAAGTGTTTTCCAATGACTGGGAAAGAAATTATTGAAATGCAATCTTGCCATCCTAGCTGAATGAAAATTTAAGAATTTTCGTACCTAATTCCCTCGCCTATACTATAGAGGGGACAATGCAGAGCGTTTTTAAAATGCAAACAAGAGTTTGCTAATTTTCACTCAAATGACTCGTTATCATTATGCTAGATCATTAGATCCCTACTAAAGTTTTGGTTTCTTCAAACTTTGCTGTGACACCGTATATTGCACAATTATTTAGTCTGTAAACTATGGTTTTAAAACATTTCCTCCACAAACCACAAATTACTCTGAAAAAATTGTTTTGTTTGTTTCTAATATGGTGCACTTAAAAGTTGTACTCGCAATCAAAGCAGATTGCAGTTCTTTATGCACTAGTACAGATTTTCACAGTGGAAAAATGGTAAAATAATTTTAAGTAAAAGAGTACGCAAATTTGAAAGGTTTCAGGACATTGCAGTATGCTTTATCTTAGAAAAAATCAGTCCATTTTTTTGCCAGAAACTATCTGGTAGTCTTGAAAACCCTTATCAGTGACACTTATAAACCAAAATAGTGGAATTTTCTTGAATGTATTCGTGTAATTAATCTTTAATATGTTTATATTGTGTGTATACCATTCCTCCACGCTGATTGGTCATTGAGTGAAACCCGCTCTTCATAATGATGCTTAAGTTTTGATGATTTATTTATACCTACCAGCTGTTTGATTGAAAACTTGAAAGAAAGTTTAGACATAGACAAATTCTTTGATTATAAAACTAACTTTCATTAGTCTAATTTGTCATATTTTACTCGACCATCAATAAGCTCTAGACTTCCGGCGGAGCAATAATTCTAGGATTTTGGCCATATATGGTTTTTTTCCATTAAACTAGACTCCAGTTAGATTCTAATTCTAAATGATGCTATTTAGTGTTCTAATTTTGGTTCTAATTACAGTTTCGAACCATTAGCCTGCAATAGAACGAATTTTGGTTCGAAATTTTATTCTATGGTGTAACACTGTAGATTTTGCGGCTTTTTTGCAAACTAGCCTCATTAGTTCAGTTCATTTGATTTTAGGCTCGAAACCACAGCTAGTCTGACTACGTTTGCAAGTTGCACTTTGTTATCGTAAATACTGACTGTGGTTCAGACTATCTCGGTCAAATTTTTGATATAGCTAACAACCACACTTTTTTGCACTTCGATACATCGATCTCCTCTTTTGTTTAAACCCAAGTCTATGAGTCATTGCATTTATTAAGCCAGTAGACACATACAATTACAGGTCAAAAAGTCTGATTATGTTCTCAATGAGTTTTCGGTTTGGACTGACTAAAAATTTCATTAACTCAAGAATGTAAGGCTAGAATATTACTACCACGTTACGAAAACAATTCCTGAATAAGAATTATGAGTTATGAGTTGGGAAGAAATTTTTTCACTGGTAAATGCCGATGAATTTCACAAACTTTGCAAACAAGCTATTCTAACATTTTGTCTATACTTGATATTTAATGCAAGTAATTTTTATACCGTCGAGGCACGAACATGCGATAATGAAAATCAACTTACCCCAAAGTTGTCATTGTGACAATTGTGTACCAGAAACTTGCAGGAATACTCGTGAATTTGGTTCCCGGTTCATTCTTCTCCACATAATACACGATCGTGGCAAAAATAATAATGGCCATTGATAAGGAAAAGAGTAGAAAACCAAGTTCTGATGCGCAACTTTTTAACGTGTATCCTAGAATGCGTAAACCTTTGGAATGTCTCGAGAATTTGAAAATCCTAAAAATTCGAAACACTCTTAGCGTTACGAAGGCACCGCTGATCGAGGTTCCAGGCATAAATAAACCAATATAATAGGGCAATATGGCCACGACGTCAATAATAGACAGCAAGTCTCTAGCGAATTTACATCTATCCGGCGCAGCATATAATCTAGCCAGGTATTCAATTGTGAACACAATAACGCATGCAGATTCGAGTCCAAAAAACACAGTTTGGAAAGCAGTTCCGCAATTTTCACCGTCCTTACACGGCAATGTTTCCACTATAGTGCTAAGCACACTTAGTGCGATGAAGAATCCCGTTACATAGTACATAAACGCAGCTATTTTTGAGCTTTCAGGATTCTGAAATGCAACCCAGAGTCGTTCGCGCCTTCCTAAATCCGTCGTGTCCAGCTCCTCTTCTTCATCGGCTTTGTCTTCAAAAACTCTCTCAATGCACTCTCTTTTTCTTTCGTTAAAGTCCTCCCAACAACAGTCATGGACATGCTCTTCAGAAATCCCGAAGAATATAAGTTCATCTTCAAAAGAGGAGACGCATTCTCCCCGCGGATAATGTAGCTTGCCGTTACGATAATAGTTTAAAACGTGGCGAAATAAATCCGGATCTCTATCAAAAAAATACTCATTTGTTTCAGCCTCGTGAAAATATTCCTTTTCTGCGCTGCCTAATAAGGTATCTGGGTAGCGCTCCACCGTGTTCTTCCACGTTTCAAATTTTCTTCCAGATACGTTAATAATAATTTTATCATCGTCCCGTTGAACCTCAGGAGCTGGAGGCATCGGTGTTTCAGCTAGCGGAGCCCATCCAATGGCCGCCGCTCTTGCAAACGGTAGCCACGCTCCGACATCCGCCGCCATTTTGTTTCAAATTCTTCACAAATTCTTTAGGTGAAATTCTTCCTTATCCAATTGTAAAACGCATTTCTCCAACAAAACAGGTGCCATTGAGGTCCGCACATACAGGCTTATCCATTGCTTTCAAGCATCCTTAGTAGACTTTCCCTGCCTGGTTAACACTCGCTCTTTACACCGTGTGCTAACGACGGCTCTAAGCTGGTAAATCCAATGTTATCTTTCTTTATTTATACGATATTGTACAGCAACGTTGGAGATGCACACTTTAGCCCGAATGAGACAAATGTTGCCAACAGATGTTGAAAAGAAATTTGAATAATATCAACAAATCTTGCTAGAACCCGGACTCCCTACGCGCCATGCACGCTGACTAAATTCCTCATATTTCCGTTAAGAAAATCATAGTTTATATTCCTCAAAAATGTACCTTCTAATGCTTCTCAAGTCTTAATGGTGGGGAAAAAACTTTTGGGTGTAAACTTTTGTATTTTGATTTGCTGTCAAATTCTCTTAACGCTGTATTCGGTGTTGGGTCAAATGCAAATATTGCCGTAAATTCAGCAGGTTGCTGAAAGGTAGCCAATGAACGCGCTAGTTCGCTGCTGATAGATGTCTTTGCGAAGCCAAAGTGGTTTTTTCAAGAGAAAGACAATGATGCAAAGTTTATCTGATTCAAACAGACTAAAAAATTTTATGTTTTGTTGTGTGATGAAGTAACCTTCTCGTGTTTATTGAACTAATTGCCTTTTTGTCAGGCGTGTTTATAGATTGTCACGCTCGCTAAACTGCAAAGTGCAAACTGCGTTCATGATTCAAAATACCTCATGAATAATTGAATATGCAAACAAACGTCTAAATGGCACTGACCTCCTTCATTGAGGCAAAATAATTGGCGTTGCTACTTGCAAAATGCGGCGTTTTAAGCTGGGTGTATCGGGCCTTGATTTATGGAAGGAAAAACTTGTAGGAAAAACTATAATCATTTTCGTTGTAGAAAGAAATTCTTTCAGTATATATGCTACATGCTACAAATGCAGTATGGTACTAATTTGGTACCATTCTCATTTTCTGTATTACGCAGTGTTCTGTTATTTGATTGGTCAATTTCGTAGCTCGATGCTGATTGGTACTCGCGCTTGAAGCAGCAAGTGTTTTTTCATTTTTGCCCTGCTTTATTTTTTCTTTTGGACTTTATTAACGTTGGTGGAAAAATATTTTTGAAAGCAATTTTTGGCCATGGTTGTCGACAAGGATTTAGACAAACGTATTTTTGTAAAGGGCTTTTCACGTGAGACCACTGAAAGTGACCTAAAAACATTATTTGAAAGCTACGGCACTGTAAAGAGCGTGAACATCGTAAAAGATCATAAAAGTGGGCTGGCGAAGTACGGCTTTGTGACCTTCGAGTCGAAAGAAGAGCGGGAAACTTGCTTGCAAGATGAGTCCATAAGGTTTAAGGAAAAAACCTTACGTGTAGGCCCAGCCTTTAGAAGACAACCATCGCCTGAGAAAAGCGGCGATGGTGCAGCGTACGGGTACAGCCGACGTTTTCCATCAAGGCAGTCCTTGGACCACTCTTCCTCCACGGCGCCAATGGCGTACTATGTCTGGCCATTCTACAACCAGAACCCTGTGTATGTCCCTGCCGTTCAAGCCTCAACCGTGGCCCAGATATCATCACCTAGTTACCAAACTAGTTACATTCCTAGCAACCCGCAAGTATTTACGACTTTGATGCCTGGAAGCCCAAGTTCATCGGCCTTCGTTCAAAACTTGAATTCTGCCGAGCCATTCTTGCTTCCAGTGACAAGAACTAACTACGTTGATGGTTACACAGATTACCCAGCAATGCCATCCATAATTGCACTACCTCCTCTCATACCTGGCAATGAATGGCCAACCATGTCAACAACTACAGAAAGTGGAATGAGCATTTTAACAAAAGAGGTGAGATTTTAAACTCTGCCATCATTTCCCTCTGTCCCTTTGTATTTTTTGGACGCTATTTGACCTATATTCTTTTTATCCATTACAAGCTGCCAGTTTTGCTGAAAAAACTTTTCAAAGCAAGCAATAAAAATGTTCTTGTTTGCAAAAAGTTTCGCTGAGTTTGTTGACCTTGACATTTCGGGACAAAGTCCTTGAAAATATAAAAAACCTAGTTGTTTTTCGTCTAAAACAAGCGTCTTTGCTTGAAAACTACCGTAAACGTACTACTTTTTACGTGTTTCGTTGATTTTTAATGTTTTAAAGCTTTAAACTATTCTTATTGGCTAGACTTTCATAGAAACTCCCACTGGGAGTAACCTTGAACTTGAGACATCGGAGCGAAAGTAAAAAGACATGGCGACATAATGGCGGGGGACCGTGGTAGTTTTAAATTCATATTAATCTTAAATTTCATGCCATTTGTTCTATTTTTTTTCTCACTTCCTTAAATTACTTGTTTTGTGTAATTCGTAGGAGTTTTATTGTGTTCTGCTCTTTAAAACTTGTTTTTCTTGGGGTTAGGGTAAAGAAAAGTAAACTCACCCGGGCAGCGAAATTACCGTTTATTTACTTGCTCAATTTGATTTACATATTTTAAACCACACTCCATTTTGTTCAAAACGTTTTGTTATTTTTTCAGAGCATGAGTCCGAAAACCAAGGGAAAGAAATCATTTCAAGCTTATGTGAAGGAAGAAGATGAAGCGAGCGATAGTGGGACTGGGGAGAGTAGTCACGTGCCTGTGGCAGCAGTACTGCCTACTACGAAAGATATTGTCAGTCCATAGAGTGGATTCCAACAATTTAAAAGGGACAAGATAGTGTGGAAATGTAGAATGGAATATGTCCAAAATAGTGCATGCGCTTTTTATATCAATGTATACATAAATATATGAAAATAATTCCAGAAAAATATTACCCTACATTGTATTAGTCATCTTTTTACTCTATACTATACTGATATATTTGTAACGTGACTTAATGAAAAAATAAGCATGATATCACCTGTAGTAATTTGGTGTATCGGTTTTCTGCCGAATTACTAGCATGAGCTCACTAGGCATGCAGGGAAGACTGCCATGGACCTTTTTCGCTTTTCCATCGTACCTCGCGCACTCAATCCATGCTTCAATATCATGCAAGTTCAAATCTAAGCCTCTTTGAAAAAGAGCACAACACAAGTGTTCTGACTTATGGGTCAGAACTGCACAACTCGATGGAACGAATCACAAACACTGATGAACCCTTTGGTCTCAAGAAAGTATTAAAAAGACAAGTTCAATTTTCCGCATATAGTCAGGTATTTCGTCTTCATATTTCTTGGTTCAGTCTAGTCAAACCACGTATTTTCTCTGGTTTCCTCTTGTTGTAACCCTGAATCAACAAAAGAGAAGTATCATTGGACCTCTAGGGAGATAGTTTAGATCATATTGACAATTGATTTAGAGGATTACAGAACGATCCAGTTCAAATATATTTGAAGTATAACATTTAGAAAGCTCAGTACTCGTTATAAACTAAACTACTAAACTGTTTACGAGCTCTGAATTCTAAAGTGCACACTCCACTACCAATAGCCAAGTTTCTACAACATCCCTGTCAATCATTGTTATTTTGCGATAACTTTCGATCCCTGGGTCCTTCTCTCAGTCAACCTTAATTATCAGTATCCCTACCGACTGGGACAGCTGCTTGTGAGAGGAAAATGATCCGTCATAAGACATGATGTTGGTTTTGTTTAATTGCATTCATCTGCGATTACTTAGTGAAGAAAATTCGAGAAAATTTCTCTCATGCACCGCAAATGTGAAACGTGGACATCAGACTGTGGAATGTAGCATTTCCCGGGAAGAAAGAGGATTTTAATGAAAAGCAAATGGCTGTCCGAAAAGCGTAGGATTTACAACAAATAACGGTTAGTATTGGCTTTCTCCGTACTCAGTATTTTTGTAACGTGGCGTGTAATTTGTGTGCTTCACCCTTGTAGATTACTTGGACATTGTTATCGTACAACCTCTTTATGTCATTTATACATTATTTAGATTTCCAAACCGAGCCGTTTCTAACCGTGTCTAGTAGGTTTTATTTCCACTATAATTGTAAGTTTCTTCACATCGCTCGAAGGAAAGCTTATGCACTTGAATTGTACGATATTACGGCGGGAAATAACGGTCAAAATAACTTAAAGCAATGACACAGTATGACTTGACATGTTTGTGTCTTTGGAACGCGACAATTTGCATTGGACATTGTCACAAATATAAGTCAAGTAGTTAGACCTGCAAGAAACAATACGTCTTGTATTTGTATATGATGAAAAAGAACTTGTCTTAAGATAATTTATACAAGGAATATGTATAGAACTGCAATATTAGTCGTCAAAAAGATTCAATGGAAACGATATATTCATATCAGATAAACTATGTTTCGCAACCGTGTAACGATGTAACGGTTGTACTAAATCGCTCGATCTTTTATCAATTTCTTATCAGCTTAATAAGCTTGCGTTTTTGCTTTGGGTGAAATGGTTGAATACATGACTAGGTTTTGTACAATCTGCGCAATTTTCAAACTATAATTTTCATTTTTTAATCAATAGTTTTTTCATGTCGCGTGTAGTTCAAGTGGTATAGTTTATACAAAACAGCTCGTTTGTTGACGCTGTTTTTCCGCTATGGATTTAATTCGAGATAAAACGACCGAATTTGACAATGAGTTTGTTTTCATGCCAAGGGTTGCCGCAATAAAACCTCAGCCGGTTTTTTCTGTGTTAAAGATTTTTTCCAGAAAGAAGAATTTTTAAAAAAGTTGCATCATTTAGAAGCGACTAGAACGGCATAGTATTGTTATAATGAAATTGGCTAGATCAGTATGGGGTGTTGAATAAATATAACCAGCTGCCAAGGTTTCGACGCTAGAACTCATTTCAAAGTACGTCTGTGTCCGTATGCCTTGTTTAGTAATACAGTTTTTACAACTTTCTTGCAGCATATTCTTTTAAACTGTCATTTTATAATTCTCATGATTATGAATGACAGAAAGATTGGGACGAGAGCACTTTTTACTGAACATATTCACCCTGCAAGTTGTTATATAGTCATTAATGTCAGTGGTCGACGATTTAGAACGAACGAAACTCTACTGCAAAAATATCCAGGTATGAATGAAGATCAGCCATTTGAATAATCACTGTCTGACTGTCACCAAGTTTTCCCAAAACCGTTGCTACCTAATCATCTGCCGCTGGACAGCGTAAAATATATTACTAGGAAGTAGTCAGGCCCTCGTTGCCATTTTGGACACAGTAACTGACATTTTGTTCTTTGCAGATACGTTACTTGGAGGAAAAAGACGATATTATTACTTCGACTTTAAGAGACAAGAATATTTCTTTGATCGAGATCCAGATATATTTCCCCATATTCTCAACTATTATCGGTTGGGACATCTTCACTATCCGCCAAATGAGTGTGCTGACCTTTTTGAAAGTGAACTTCGATTCTTCGGAATTTTTCCAAAATCAATGTCACTTTGCTGCGCCGAAAATTATGAACTCCACAAGACCAAAACGGCAAAGTTTCGACAGTCAAAAAGCGAAAAGAAAAATATGGAATTAACAAGAGCACGAAAGTTGAAGCATATCAAAGGACATAAGGAAAAACTCTGGTTTATTTTTGAACAACCGGGTTTGTCAATTCCTGGCCTAGCCGTGTGGATTGTCACGACGATGTTCATTCTGACCACAGTGATTGGCCTCGTTTTAGAAACGATCCCAAAAAATGGCTCCACATGGGGAGCAGTAGAACGCAAAGACTTCAATATAGCTGAAACAATATGTGTGGTATTTTTCACTGTTGAATACGCCTTGAAGTTATACTCTGCACCAAATCGTTGGCAGTTTGTGAAACAGATATCAAACATCTTTGATCTTTTGTCCGTTGCACCCTTTTATTTCGGCGTGCTGCTTGGTAACCGTGGCAACAGTAGGCTTTTTGTCATACTGCGAGTACTTCGTGTTACGCGAGTTTTAAAGATCTCTAAGTTTTCTGCAGAGAAAATAGAACAGCATAGAAAATTGTTGAAACAAAACAAAGATGAACTTTTCCCCTTGTTGCTTTGCTTCGCGACTGTGCTAATTGTATTTTCAGCGGTCATGTATTACGCTGAGACGGCAGAGGGCGAAGGATATCCTAATATCCCAGCAGGTTTTTGGTACACAATCGTCACAATGACGTCATTAGGGTAAGTATCAACCTCGTACCCAGACTCTTCGTTGGTTTGAGTAAGTCTGACAGGGCAGTAAATATCTGCGCATTTTTACATATTTGAGTAATTTTTCTTAGTCTCCTAAGTTTATTCATTCATTGGCTTTTGTAATCTTGAATATATTTCGTTTTCTTAGTTATGGAGATCTTGTACCACGAACGATTTTTGGAAAAATTGTCGGTGCGCTGTGTTCTCTTAGTGGTATTTTTCTCATTGCTTTAATGGCGCCTTTGCTACAAAAAGGCTAGATAACACATTTGTCATGTAGATATCACAACCATGATCACAACACATTTGTCACATAGATATTGTTGGAAATTTCATCTTTGCTACATAATAGAACTCTTATTGTACAGATAGAGTAGAAGGTATTGAAGTGATTGTGGGGTAATATATTGTTAGTTGCACGAACCGTGAGGCCGAAAGTGAAAATCGGCGATTTTTTTCAGCCATGGTAGAACTAGCCAATCAGAAAGGCGACCAAATAACCAATCGCGAGCCAATCCACAACAGCCAATAAGAACCTATCATTGATCGTGCCTGCATGACGGGAGTTGTTGAAGCCTGTTCGCAGGACTCAACGCGAGGCCATTTTGTAAATATTTCACTCTGTGAGTCTCCTGGTCTGCCCCCATTCACTCTAATAAATCTTCATTCTTTGCGGATTTAATACAATGGCTCCAATCCTTGGTTACTGGGCAATAAGAGGGGTGAGTACACTTTATTATTTAAGGGATATTTGACATGTTTAGCACTGTACAAGTGTTGAAATGCTCACTATTGTGAGTGACGGAATGTAGTTCCCTCAATACGGCCAAGTCAATTATTTAATTAAGTAAAGTACTGTCATATATTGGATATTAGCATATATGCATTAAACTTATAGTCAATAAAAGTAGAGTCTTAAAACTTGGCAAATATGAAAAATTGTTGGGACCCCTGCTGTCAGAACTTCATGGTAGAGTTTTGTAATGATAGCTTCTACAATTACTACACTTAATTAAAAAAAATTTGCAAATATGAGATTTGATGCAACAATATTTAATACATTTACAGCTTGCTCAGCCAATCAGATTATTAATGGCATATACTGAGACAGAGTTTGAGGATAAACGTTATTACACCATGGAGGGTAATTATGTATACCTCTCTAATGTTATTAAATTATTTAGTTCAAGCTTGAAAAAGAAATTGGTAGATAGCATCTAGATGAACATTAACATGTACTTGCGCAAGTCTGGCCTTTACAAGACTGTCAGTTAATTGTATATAACACTTGTAGGGATGGGCGGTACCAGCTTTTTCATTTTGATACGATATTGCCTTGCTATTACTCTGTTTTTCTGTATCGATATCGATATTTTTCGTCATTGAAAGCCACCGTAACGAATACCAAATTACTTCAATTTCAATCATCTTTACAACTTGTTTGACTGTTCCAGTTTCCCACCAAAATACCTCCTAGTGCTTAGACAACTAATTTACATGACATTCTCCTCAGATTGAAAATTCCTAGCTGCAAACCTGAAAATTTCCTAGCTTCTATAACATCATGCAAGATGTATTAGTGTTGTGTGTTCGTAAGTCTTTTTCAGCCAAGAAGCAGACTTGCACTCGATAGTAAATTACAAGTGCTCTATCGTACTGTGGCATTTACCGTGTATTAATGTGGTATTAATCCATTGGTAGTTCCGCTGACCAAAACAAATAACGCAGGCTCAGAAATATCGAACAATCGATATTTCTCCTCAGTATCGGTATTTTCCGTCAAGACCCTATATCGACGGTGTCGATATAGTGGCCCATCCCTAATTACCCTTGTAATTTCAATGCATTTACAGATTGGTTTCAGGGTGACAAACTGAAATTAGAGCTGGAATTCATAAATGTAAGTCCAACTGTTCTCTTACGTCATGCAGTAGCATAGATGAGAAGTGCCTGATTGGAATGACAATTTTAAGGCAAAAATTGGGTACTCAAGTTTTTTTTAACAAATTTCCTGTTATTTTAGCTGCCATACTACATTGATGGAGATTTTAAAATAACACAAAGTAGTGCTGTAAGTACCAACATGTAATTTCTGTATGTATTGTACACTGTCTCATTAAACTTTGGTTTGTTTTGTGACAATTGTGTTTCCATGTTTTTAGATTTTAAAATATGTTGCACGTAAGAACAACATGTGTAAGTTCATAATATTTTTGTGCTGCTTTGATGTGAAATAATTCATTTGTATATTTTTGTTTACATATTTTATATCTATTTATACTAGGTGGGGAAACGAATGAGGAAATTGCTAGAATTGAAATGCTGGAGGGTTTTGTAAGTATCCAATGAAGATCAAGAACTTTGCTCAAAAATTAGTTCCATTGAGTGTAATTGTATTGTTTAATACTTTTATTATTTACATTTTATTTGCTATAAAATTAAAGATTCTAACATTTTCTCCCAGATTATGGATTTTCGACGAGGATTCTTAAGTCTCTGCTACAATTCTGAATTTGTAAGTAATTTTAATATTGATATATCAAGATGTAAAAGTTGCCTATTGAAGAGTAATACCATTTGGTGTTAGAGCCAAATAAGTAGGGCAGATTACATCTCGCTGGGCAATATTTTTGACTGATGCAGAAACTATAGTTTATTGTAATTCTTTTTGACTCTAGGACAAGCTGAAGGATCAATACAAGGAAAATGTTGGGAAAAAATTGGTCCTTCTTGAAAAAGTCTTAGGCGACAAGCAATTTCTTGCTGGTGACAAGGTTCATTGAAATTTTTTCAGATTTCTGGAATCTACTTGAATACTAGTGATACTCTTATTCCTTGTTGTTTATTTTAGTTGACGTACCCAGACTTCATGCTGTATGAAATGATTGATGCCCATAAATTATTAGACATGAAAATCATGGAACCTTACAAGAAATTATTGGCAAGTATTTTACGAACATTAATTCACGTCAGTTGTCTGTGAATAAAGTTTGTTAAGAATATCCTTGCTCTATCTTAATAAGTTGACTGACTAGCCACTGAGAACTTAAAATATCGTAGAGTCCCAAAAGTAACGGCCCCCATTACTTTCAAACTGAGCAGGCTTTTGAGAGTTGCTACTCTCAAAGGGCCGTTGCTTTCAGATGGTTAAAATATGTGAGTGACTTGTCGGTATTGATGGCGGCAACATATAAGGCTTCACTGTGAACGTTGCTATTGACAGGTGTACTTTCCTAGAAGATGTTTATTAGTACTTCTTAATTTATTCTTAACTTCTAATACAAGTGTTATCTCTTGAAAAATGAACGTGATATATCTGAAAACTATATTGTATGCAGTTTCACATTTTTTAGGAGGGTCGCTACTTTCAGGGGACTGCTACTTTCAGAGTATTTTAGAAGTGCTAAACATTTAACATTACTTTTGGAGGGGTGTTACTTTTGGGGGACCGTTACTCTTGGGTTTCTACAGGAGCAGTGCACTATTTAGTTACCAGTATAGATAAGTTTGCCGTTCATTACTTTCTTAACTATTTTCTGTAGGCTTATGCAGAAAGGTTTGAGGTATGTAGATTAACTTTTAAAACATTCATGTGCAAACATTGAGTGAATTTTTTGCATAAGATGTTTGTTTTGGCAAGTGAACCTTTTGAGTGAATTTGTTTGGCATAAGATGTTGAAATATCTTATTGTCTGTCCACTTTGGTGTTTTGAAAGAATTCAATCATACTTTTGCCACTTTAGGCTCTTCCCACAATTGCAGCTTACATGAAATCAGATAAGTTTATCAAGCGACCAATCAATGGCTTTTCAGCGAACTTTAAATGAATATGGTAACCCTTAAGTAAGAGTACGAAAATCAATAAAGTGTGTGAGTTTAATGACTGACATATTGTTAGTATTGTGTTTCAATGTTTTGATTACAAGCTGGTATTTTATGTTTTACTTAGAAACATAGCATAGCACTGATCGATTAATAGTGTACAACAATAACTAGCACATATGTTCACTTTTTGTTGAGTTGGTTGAGAATTCTCAGGATCTCAAGGAAAAGGTTGAGGACATCAAGGTAAAGGTTGATTGAAGCCAAGATGTATTCTTCCGGTGAGAGTTTATGCATAAGCATGTGTGTGTCATAGACGATGAATAATGAGAACAATACTGCACCAGCTATCGCGATCGCCAATTCACCAATCTCACTTGGAATAAATATCTGGGAGGAAAAATCAGTACATTTGGTGAAACATGAAGAGAGTAAGCAAGGAAGACTGAATTTGTTCATCATAGCAAGAATTAGCTCTTGAAAGTGTACCTGCAAAAATCCAGCCAGAATCAAGATCCACAGAGTTGAGAATAACCTGAAATATAATAACACGCAAATTTATGATTTTGATACACTGCAATTTTGGGGGATATTTCTTGAAACAAACTTACGCTGCTCCCCAACTGCTGAAATCTTTCTTGCTTTGAAAAGTGTAGAGTGTGAGAGCAACTGTTGTTGCTATGGTGAGAACAAATGCTTCAATCACAATCTGAACATCGTACAAAGTCACTGAAAAGGATGGTAAAAAACTGTTCAGTTTACTAAAGACTTGCTGGAATTTTTTGGTGGATTGCCTTACCAACTGTGCCAATTGTGTAGGACTCTGCAAGTGTCTGCATAAAAGAGAATAATAATAACATTAACAGATCAATGTTCAATCTCTAGGAAGCAAGTCTTTCTTGACAAGCTCATTCACTTAGCATATTGCAATGTTGCATACACTCTAAATAATCTACTTACAAAAGCGACAAGTAGATACATATTGATTGGACTTTCACGTCTTTTGACGGCCAAGCCAATGAGAAGGCCAAGAGATAGGAACATTGATACAATAACGAGTGATGGGCTAAAAAACAAGTATACATGGTTAGTGACCGTAAATGGTGTACTAGGCATTGAGTGGGAAGAGTCCTGATTAATAAAATCGTCTGGCGTTGGAGTGAGTGAAGACCAATTCTTCACCTATGGCTTCACTACTCCATAGCAATGTCCTACTAGCGATCACCAACCTGCCTTGAACAAATGTTTTTATCGACTGGACAGAAATGAATAAAGCTGAAACAATAATTGTAAGACCAAGCTGTACTGAGAGAATGCCATAGACTTTCCTCAGGAAACCTAGAAATCGATGAACCATAAAGATTAAGGAAATAATACACACTCGACTATGAAACTGAAACACGGAGAAAAATGAAATATCTTTCCTTACCCAAACGAAGATCGATACTTGTTTGTGCAACTGTAACTCCATAAAGGAAATCGTCGTCAAAAACACCTTGTTTAGACGGGTTTTGACGCGAGAAAGAAGGTACTTCGCTGCCTTTCGCAGTCGCCATTGTTATGATTCTCGTTTCGCAGAAGAAATCGTTATAATGACGTCATTCCTTAAAGATTATTATTTTAATTTATTCGTAAATTGTTTAATTTATTCAAGCGCTTGAATACTAATGTGGACTGGAAACTACTATGTTTTGTCACATTTTGTTCCGAAAAAATGTCTCCCGTGTAGTTGTACTTTGTAATTATGAAAACTTTGCCATGAAATTTCTTCTTCGTTTCCACGAATTCAAGCTGGTTTTCGCCACAAGACGAAAGTATGGACAACCTTGAAGCAGTTTTACAGTGTTTAAACGGTAGGTTGTCAGATTAACATTGTTTATAACGCATGTGTTTATATTTGTATTGGGGAGCAAACTTTACACTGCGATCCGTATTTAATTATATATTTTGTGTATTTGTTCTATTTTCGTGATTGAAAGACGTTTACTTTTGTATTTTAGACTTCGAGAAAGCCAAAGAGAAGAAGATTGGGCCAGAGTTAGATCATTTGTTGATACATATAGCGAAGACCGGTCGAACTGAGTATGAAAATTTTTGAAATACAAGAATTCATTATTCGACTATAATACACAAAAACATGATAATTGCCCTTCTTGTTTTACTTATTTATCGTTTTGAAAGCCTTGGTGAAAATATCAAACTATGGTTTATGAGGCCATTTTGACGGGATTATTTACTCGCAATTGTATTGTTTCAAAATATCAACTGTAAACACGTGTTGACACTCTGCCCTGAATATATTTCTCAAAAAAATCCGTCAATTGTAGCCGTTAATTTGTTCTTCTTAGGTTCTCTTGGCAGCTCCTGAAACCTCTTGTATCCTACAAACTGGAAAAAGTAAGTTTTTGTAGTTGTAAATGGTGCTATATTGTTGTGAAGTTGTACACAATGCTTAGTGTGAAACAGTACAATTTATCCTTGATTGGCTATTATTTATGTACATGGCAAATGATGCTTGTCCAGGGAGAAAAATACATGAGTGATGTTCAAAACAAGGTCAATTTAAATCAAGGAACTCTGCAAAAACCTTTAAAATTGTATGCACAACTCAACTAATACTTCAAATATATGAATACAATTTGAACAATTTTTCTAATTGTTTTAGGTTTTAGATGATTTCTTCGAAACTAATTCATCGATTCATACCTGCACTTCAGAACCGACTTCAAAGTCAAAAGATTTCTGTCCAAATGTTGACAAACTGATAAGCAATTTGAACTGTTTTACAGGGTAAGCCATCACTAGTGAGTCTGTCATATGCAATACATCCCAATTGTCCCTTATTTTGGTTTTTTCAAAAGAGACAACTCTTGCATCTTGTTCGGTTAGCGAAACCTCATATGAAAGCCTATTGTTAAAGTTGCCTAGACTCAATGTATTTTCTCACTTTTTTGGGTTTTTCCCTGTCATGCTAGCATACTTCTCAAGGAAATTACAGTTTCTTGTGCTAACAATTATTTAATTTAGGACACCATTTACCATTCAGAGACTATGTGAACTAATCACAGAACCTAAAAAATATTACAAGACAACGGATAAATTTTTAAGAGGTGTTGAAAAGGTATTTATTGACTTTATTAACTTGCAGGATATTTGACTTGTTTTGTGTATAAATTATTAGTGATTGACCAATTGCACCATCGGAAATGACTGATAACCGGTTGTTTATGGGGCAATATTGCCGATACCAACGTCAATACCGAGTTTTTTATTGACGTTATAATATGCTTAGCTTATCGAAAGGTCGATGTATGGTTCAATTTCCAGCTACCAGTTTTAGCAGTTGGGTAGTCCCATATAAAGTATGTGTCAGAAGAAGTCAACCATTACATTCTAAATGCAAGCATAAAACTGTACTTTGTTCGAAAACTCCTATTTTCTGTTTTGATCTTCCTTTGCAGTTTATGTTTAAACAGCTGGGATTTTTTTGACCATGTACGCATATTACGTCAATGTAAACACTTTGGTTTTGTAACAATCGGTTGTACACAATCGGAAGTATGGAGGATATCCCCGATGCCGATTGTTTGCTGATATGGCAAACATCGGTCCAATACCGATACCAATACTGATAATTGGTCAATCACTATAAATTATCATATTGTATTTTTTTCTTATAGACTATCATGGTCGTTAGCACAGTTCAACCAGATGGTGTCCTTATTACAAGGTATATTTGAAAGTCCAAATATATAATTTGAAAACTTTGGTTTTTATCAATGTTTGTAATTGCTCAACAGGTCAGCACCAAGTGTACTCACCAATGGGGACTTATCGCCAATTAAACCTAGCACTGCTCCCATTTGTCCAAATGCAACTCCTCTTAGCAATTCTCCCCTGAACACAATCGCTCAAGAGGACACTATAAACCCAGTTGTTGCTTCCACAATCACTATGAAAGAGCACTTTGAATCACAAACAAACAATCAGGACACTGTTGACAGTAACATGGAGCAAAAAGTACAAGAAACTGTTCATTTAAAGGAACAATGTGTCCCATCTGAGAAGGTCAATGCTCCTGGGAACGTCAATGCTCCTGGGAACATCAATTCCTTGGAAACACTTGATTCTTCTGAGATTGGCAAGACTGTTTCAACAACAGAGGGAGACTCTGTGCTGAGCTTAGACAGCGTAAAACATGACTTAAAAGATGGAGCAAAGGATGAAACAGGAAAAGGAACAGAGAAAGTAGAGCAGAGTAAAACAGTGACAGGTGAGCTAGGAGGTCAAGGTTAAAATGAAAACTTTTGATGTGTGTAACTTGCTTATTGTGCTGAAGTCATTTGTCTCTGTGTTTTGCAGAGGAAAAAGTTAGAGCAGAAGACGAGAAAGTGGAGAACAGCTAGCAAGGAACCTGCAACAAAGCTGTTGTTATCCACATGAGAGAAGTAAATAAATTTTACAATTTTTAACAATGGTTCAAGACACTCTTATTAATGTCTCGGTCTCACCGCGTTCCCTTCATGTTCAGGGAGAAATAAGGAAATTGAGCCCTGCTAGACAGGGTGAACCGAAAACTTTTGGGTAATTGATATCTCTTGGCTGCAGGCTATTTGTGACAGTGAATTGTTGAACTCTATCACTAGAGCATACACTTAAAAGCATTCAAGGATAGTTCAATTAATCTGTCGAATGGCAAATTATTTTACTTGTCAAGAGGAGAAGACCGGTGTTATGCTCTGTGCATAAAATGTTTGTGATCTACATTTAACACATTCTCTCGAGATAAACCTTTGGCCTTTGAGGGATACACTTCTTCTGTTAAGGGGTTATAGGAATAATATTCATTGGCATTGTTTTTTGCCAACCTTCTTGATTATCTTGTAGATCTCAAAAAGGCACCATCGCAATACTCTTAATTTAGATCTAGTTACTGCCTCTTACAAAAAGTGCAAATTATTTCTGAACAAATTTTAATTTTGATTTACTCCTTTTAATCGATTTTGCTGTACTCTATCTATGTGCGGTTTTTATGAAATATAACCTAGGAGTTCAATGCTTAATTTTTCAGGAGTTTCATGTTAAATTTTTAAACAAAATTTGCTCAACTTTTCTGACCTCACTGACCACTAAAGTAAGTACAGTGAGGTGAGTGACCACGTGATAAACTACAGTGGTTTCACTCTACAAGAGTCTAGCCTGCGTGTTTCAATTAAAAGAGAACATGAAATGTTTCTATCACTATAGTCGACAAGTGTTGTTGGGGATAAATTGACCAACATGTAAAGGCTATCTATACACTTTCAAGTGGGCTTTTTCCCTGATCCTGAATCAAAAATCTTGAGCGAAGCCTAGCACGTCTCCGATTTCAGCCAATCGGATTTTAGAACAAGATTGTGCATGGCGTGGCAATTTTTGAAATATTCCAGTTCGGGGAAATAGACAATAGAAATCTTTCAAAGTTTGGAGAGAAAAAACACCATTTACTATGTTCATTTTTAATACAGCAAAAAGTCAGAACCGAAGGTCAATTTCAATGTACTGCCAAATATAGTGCTACTGTAGTGTTGA